>CAUJBT010000153.1:0-25894 GCA_963082735.1 Pocota personata
ATAATATAATAATAATAATAATAATAATAATAATAATAATAATAATAATAATAATAATAATAATAATAATAATAATAATAATAATAATAATAATAATAATAATAATAATAATAATAATAATAATAATAATAATAATAATAATAATAATAATAATAATAATAATATAATAATAATAATAATAATAATAATAATAATAATAATAATAATAATAATAATAATAATAATAATAATAATAATAATAATAATAATAATAATAATAATAATAATAATAATAATAATAATAATAATAATAATAATAATAATAATAATAATAATAATAATAATAATAATAATAATAATAATAATAATAATATTAATAATAATAATAATAATAATAATAATAATAATATTAATAATAATAATAATAATAATAATAATAATAATAATAATAATAATAATAATAATAATAATAATAATAATAATAATAATAATAATAATAATAATAATAATAATAATATTAATAATAATAATAATAATAATAATAATAATAATAATAATAATAGTAATAATAGTAATAATAATAATAATAATAATAATAATAATAATAATAATAATAATAATAATAATAATAATAATAATAATAATAATAATAATAATAATAATAATAATAATAATAATAATAATAATAATAATAATAATAATAATAATAATAATAATAATAATAATAATAATAATAATAATAATAATAATAATAATAATAATAATAATAATAATAATAATAATAATAATAATAATAATAATAATAATAATAATAATAATAATAATAATAATAATAATAATAATAATAATAATAATAATAATAATAATAATAATAATAATAATAATAATAATAATAATAATAATAATAATAATAATAATAATAATAATAATAATAATATTAATAATAATAATATTAATAATAATAATAATAATAATTATAATAATAATAGCAATAATAATAATTACAGTAATAATAATAATAATAATAAGAATAATAATAATAATAATAATAATAATAATAATAATAATAATAATAATAATAATAATAATAATAATAATAATAATAATAATAATAATAATAATAATAATAATAATAATAATAATAATAATAATAATAATAATAATAATAATAATAATAATAATAATAATAATAATAATAATAATAATAATAATAATAATAATAATAATAATAATAATAATAATAATAATAATAATAATAATAATAATAATAATAATAATAATAATAATAATAATAATAATAATAATAATAATAATAATAATAATAATAATAATAATAATAATAATAATAATAATAATAATAATAATAATAATAATAATAATAATAATAATAATAATAATAATAATAATAATAATAATAATAATAATAATAATAATAATAATAATAATAATAATAATAATAATAATAATAATAATAATAATAATAATAATAATAATAATAATAATAATAATAATAATAATAATAATAATAATAATAATAATAATAATAATAATAATAATAATAATAATAATAATAATAATAATAATAATAATAATAATAGTAATAATAATAATAATAATAATAATAATAATAATAATAATAATAATAATAATAATAATAATAATAATAATAATAATAATAATAATAATAATAATAATAATAATAATAATAATAATAATAATAATAATAATAATAATAATAATAATAATAATAATAATAATAATAATAATAATAATAATAATAATAATAATAATAATAATAATAATAATAATAATAATAATAATAATAATAATAATAATAATAATAATAATAATAATAATAATAATAATAATAATAATAATAATAATAATAATAATAATAATAATAATAATAATAATAATAATAATAATAATAATAATAATAATAATAATAATAATAATAATAATAATAATAATAATAATAATAATAATAATAATAATAATAGTAATAATAATAATAATAATAATAATAATAATAATAATAATAATAATAATAATAATAATAATAATAATAATAATAATAATAATAATAATAATAATAATAATAATAATAATAATAATAATAATAATAATAATAATAATAATAATAATAATAATAATAATAATAATAATAATAATAATAATAATAATAATAATAATAATAATAATAATAATAATAATAATAATAATAATAATAATAATAATAATAATAATAATAATAATAATAATAATAATAATAATAATAATAATAATAATAATAATAATAATAATAATAATAATAATAATAATAATAATAATAATAATAATAATAATAATAATAATAATAATAATAATAATAATAATAATAATAATAATAATAATAATAATAATAATAATAATAATAATAATAATAATAATAATAATAATAATAATAATAATAATAATAATAATAATAATAATAATAATAATAATAATAATAATAATAATAATAATAATAATAATAATAATAATAATAATAATAATAATAATAATAATAATAATAATAATAATAATAATAATAATAATAATAATAATAATAATAATAATAATAATAATAATAATAATAATAATAATAATAATAATAATAATAATAATAATAATAATAATAATAATAATAATAATAATAATAATAATAATAATAATAATAATAATAATAATAATAATAATAATAATAATAATAATAATAATAATAATAATAATAATAATAATAATAATAATAATAATAATAATAATAATAATAATAATAATAATAATAATAATAATAATAATAATAATAATAATAATAATAATAATAATAATAATAATAATAATAGTAATAATAATAATAATAATAATAATAATAATAATAATAATAATAATAATAATAATAATAATAATAATAATAATAATAATAATAATAATAATAATAATAATAATAATAATAATAATAATAATAATAATAATAATAATAATAATAATAATAATAATAATAATAATAATAATAATAATAATAATAATAATAATAATAATAATAATAATAATAATAATAATAATAATAATAATAATAATAATAATAATAATAATAATAATAATAATAATAATAATAATAATAATAATAATAATAATAATAATAATAATAATAATAATAATAATAATAATAATAATAATAATAATAATAATAATAATAATAATAATAATAATAATAATAATAATAATAATAATAATAATAATAATAGTAATAATAATAATAATAATAATAATAATAATAATAATAATAATAATAATAATAATAATAATAATAATAATAATAATAATAATAATAATAATAATAATAATAATAATAATAATAATAATAATAATAATAATAATAATAATAATAATAATAATAATAATAATAATAATAATAATAATAATAATAATAATAATAATAATAATAATAATAATAATAATAATAATAATAATAATTATAATAATAATAATAATCCGATTCTTTGGTAATTTGCAGGAACATTCTCAGAAGCGATTGAGGAATCCGTGCTTTCAGTGCTGAAAAATGAAAAACCGATGAGCCAGATTCTTCGCTATCATCGTCGCTTTCAAATAAGAACTATAAAATAAAGAAATTGTTTATATATACTATAGTTCAATAAAAAGAAAACAAAAAATTGCTGCTTCCATTTCAGATATTTTTTTTTTTAATGTCATATTTTGACAGAAATATGTGCCAGACAAAAGAAGCGCGATGATCTGTGTTGTTTTATTATCATGATCTGATCCAGATCAGATCATGCGGAAAATAAAACACGGCTAATGGCAGTGAATCATTGTAAGGATGCATGGAAAGGCGGTAGAGATGAATACCTGAAATGCATGCTAATTGTTATTCTGATTTCCCAGCTTTGAATAGTCTATTCTGTATGCGTTGATTTTCTAGGTCTAATACAAACTGGTTTCGTAAAGCGGTTTGTAAGTAAGTATCAAAATTGCAATTGGTTGACATGCGCCTCAATACGTTAGGAATTTTTTTACACGTCTCTTCTTTTCGTTGCTTTCTCAGATGAAAGCGGTAGTTTTCCGAGATCTCATTTGGAGCTGGGTCGTAAAACGGCATTAACCTTTTGATAAAATCATCATACGACTTGACTGACGGCTTCTCCGGAGAAATTTTGTCACACAAAATATTTTTATTTTTTTTATCTTCGTCGCCACTTGTTTTTTGGTATACGTTGATTAAATAAAACTCGCTAATCCTGGGAGCTAATGAATACTTTATTTTTAGGATGTTAACAGTTCGCTGTCTAAAAATGTAATAACTTCTACTCGTTGACACTCAATCGCTGATGATTACAATGATTCACTGCCATAATACGCAAAACATACTACTCAACATAATATTTGCAACACATCACGGTCAAATATATATTTTAATTTTGACTATGTAACAGTTTAAAATGGGATTATCTCGCGTACATGACATGTATAACAAGATACATGGAGACCGACTTCATGAGTCAGTAATTAAATTGTACAAGTCTTTACAACCATAAACAAGAGTAACTGGGAGAAACATCATAATAGAACTAATATTACCTCTCCTCTACATCGAAGAATTTAAAATTACAAGATTCGTCCTGTCCCCACTTGGCATGATCAGAAGTTCACATTTATTGTTCCATCAGCGGACTATATAATAGTCAATATTCAGGGAGATCACTATTAACCCTTAAGCGAAAGTCACTTCTCTTCATCTAAACAAAAGTCCTCAGATGATATGCCAACACTCTCTGCTGGATTAGGTCGTAGCCATCACGGTGGAAGACCTTCGTTGGAAACAGAGTTGGTGAAATGCAGCGGTTGACAAGCGTGTCAATTTGGAACTACATCTAAGCCGAACAGAACCCAGCCGACTTAGCGTCCCGAGGAGTACTGCCCTCAACATTAATAAACGAGTGTTTATGTTGGAAAGTACCTACGTTTCTACATTCGGGTTTTGGGACTTCGAATTTGTCAACCGAAAAAGGGCAAAATCGAGTCCTATGTCACAGAGTGGAAACGGAACGGTATCATGCGTATAATGATGTACCGATGGTTTTGTCCAATGCTTGTTTACCTTTCGTCACAGTTTTGTTGTTCATTTTCTGTATGTAAGGTTAGGTTAATTTAGGTTGAAGTGGCTGTCGGCAAAAAAAAATAAGCTAACACACTTAGACCAATAATATGTCCATTGTGATACCACAGTTGTTTGCGACGTAGCCTCTAACCTACTCGTTGAACCATTTAGAGCTTCTGATTAAGCGTAGAATGTACCTAACGTCAATATTAATCAGATCATCTAGGTCATTGAAATAGAAGGCTCCTAAGTGGAGTTTCCTTCTTTGGGAGAGAGCTGGGCGGGTGCAAAGAAGGTGAAGAATAGTCTCTTCCTCCTCCTCGTCCACGCAGCTTCTGCAGAAATCGTTAGAGAAGACGCTAAGCCTTGTTGCATGCTTGCCTATTACACAGTGTCCAGTTTTGACACCTATAACAGCATTAATATGCTTCCTATTTAGAGAAATCAAATTCCTAGAGCGTTTCACATCCAGCATAGGCCAAATCTGTTTTGTCACTAGACAAGTTGTACTTCTTGTCCAAAAAGAATTTGTCTTTATGGTAGCATCCAGCTTTAATTTAAGTCTGCACGTAGCGATAGGCATACCCAGTAAACTTTTGCATGGAAGGGTCGGTCTTGTTATTCTATGTCTATCGAGTTCGTCAGCCTTACAATTCCCTTGAATATCCTTATGCACCGGCACCCAAATTAGGTGAATGTTAAATTGCTCCTCCATCTCTATAAGAGACGATCGGCAGTCTAGAGCTGTCTGAAAGATGCGGATATCAATGACCGATATCACGTTTTCCTTTAGCCAAGACAAGTCTTCCCTTATTGCCATTATCTCGCCTGGAACACGCTACAATAATTTGGGAGACGAAAAGAGAGGTTTAAATTAAGCCTATAAGAGAAGACACAACCACCCACCCCGTCGTTAGGTTTTGAACCATCGGTATAAAAATGTACCGACTTATCTTCCGTAAAGCCATCTTCTTCCCAGAATGCTCTGGAGGGGACGAAAACTTCGAAGTTTTTTTTGTCAAAATTTAACTTGGGGATGTTGTAGTCAATGTCTTCAGGGAAGATATTAAACTAATTTAAGATGGAGGGATGGCCATATACATTTTTAGAGCACTGTGAATTAGCCTTAAGGCGAATAGCTGAGGTAGCTGCCATTTGCCTGCCATAAATCTCAAGGGGTGTTAAATGAAAAGTTGTCGTCAGCAGTGCTCCGCTGAACGTTGCACAGACAAGCTGAACATTGGACTTTGCTTAATAACTTCTGGTTTATCGCCTTATCCAAGGCAGTCCACCAGACAACTACCCCATACATAAGGATCGGTCTAATGACCGAGATATAGAGCCAGTGAGTTAGTCTGGGTTGTAAGCTTCATTTGCACCCAATGGGTTTTTTGCAAGAGTAGAGTGCGACAGTGGCTTTCTTAAGTCGTTCCTGTTTCTAGCTTAGTTTCCTATCCAAAATAGGACCCATTTATATTACTTCGTTGGAGAAAATTAAGCTTGCTCCATTAAGGGATGGAGGATCAATAGGTGAGATTTTGTATTTCCTTGAGAAAAGGACTAGTTCGGTTTTGTGGAGGTTCACTCCTAGATCACACCGAGCTGTCAATCTAGATAGCTTATTCAAAGCGTTTTGTATGAGCTATTTTAAGATAGTGACGTATTTACCGGAGACTGCTATAGCAACATCGTCCGCATAAGCGTTAACTTCGCAACCCACAGTAGTAGTTCATTGACCACCAGATTCCAAAGAAGTGGGGATAGGAAGCCCTCATTTCATTTTCATTTATTTATATATGCACATCTTTTGCGTTTAAGACTTAAAGTCTTAAAACGCAAAAGTTACAAAAATTAAATATATTAAGTTAAACAATTCAGATGTAATTCAAATAAAGGATAAAATTAAAGAGTGAATAATGACAAAAGAAAAATAAAGAATGTAAATTTAACTAAGATTTATAAATAGGTTAAAATTCAAAAATAATAAATATTTAAAAAATAATAAATAGTTAAAAATTCAGAAATTAAAAATTATTGTCTGCCAGATACCTGAATAATACTGCTCCAAAATGCTGGCGCCTTCCAATGTCTAGGGGTAAGGAGTTCCATTGCTTTACTTACTTACTTATGTCCTGTATCCCCTTGTGGGTCCTAGGGCCTCTACAACGATTTCTGGAAATGTGCCTCAGCTCTCCCCAACTCTTTCCCAGTTGCCGTGCTTCCTTCTCAACTGTTCTGCGCCACGTACTCCTAGGACCACCGCATATCCTGCCATCCTGGGTAAGCGGGTTCCATTGCATCGCTTGGTTAGCTATGGACCTGTCACCCTTTCGGAGAGTGTGACCGATCCACTGCCACTTTCGTCGTCGTATGGTTATGCCTATAGGTTCATGGCCCGTTCTCTGATAAAGCTGTTCGTTAGAGATACGGTTTGGCCGATACGTTTACAGCTTCCTTGTGATAGTGACGGTCACTCTCCAGGTACCACATCCATATAGCAACATGGATTCAACGTTGGAACGGAACAGTCGTAGCTTGGTGTTTAAGCTAATTGCATTACTTCGACAAACTATGGATAGCATCCCAAACGCAGATTTTGCTTTACTTATTCGGCTGGCTATATCCAGTTCGGTTCCGCCATCGTTCCATTGCTTTATGACGTAAACAAAAAATTGACGTTCTGTAGTAGTGCATGTAAATCTCGGTTGCACAAAAACAAAGGAGCGATTGGAAACAGGAAATTAAATTTTATCAAATAAATAACGCGGCTCCTTAGTTATCAAAATATTATTAAATGTTTTAAGGGCACAGTATTTAATATATGTAGAGAGGTTAGCTATGGACCTGTCACCCTTTCGGAGAGTGTGACCGATCCACTGCCACTTTCGTCGTCGTATGGTTATGCCTATAGGTTCATGGCCCGTTCTCTGATAAAGCTGTTCGTTAGAGATACGGTTTGGCCGATACGTTTACAGCTTCCTTGTGATAGTGACGGTCACTCTCCAGGTACCACATCCATATAGCAACATGGATTCAACGTTGGAACGGAACAGTCGTAGCTTGGTGTTTAAGCTAATTGCATTACTTCGACAAACTATGGATAGCATCCCAAACGCAGATTTTGCTTTACTTATTCGGCTGGCTATATCCAGTTCGGTTCCGCCATCGTTCCATTGCTTTATGACGTAAACAAAAAATTGACGTTCTGTAGTAGTGCATGTAAATCTCGGTTGCACAAAAACAAAGGAGCGATTGGAAACAGGAAATTAAATTTTATCAAATAAATAACGCGGCTCCTTAGTTATCAAAATATTATTAAATGTTTTAAGGGCACAGTATTTAATATATGTAGAGAGGTTACATCCCAATACATTTTTCGATAGGGTCTATATATGATAAAAACTATTAGGATTATATATGTACCTGACAACGTTATTAAAAGCCACGGTAAGGTTTCTTTTTGTCTCGTGGTCGAGGCTACAAAAAATTTCGCACCCATAGAAAATTATTGGCATTATTATGCTTTTTGCAATGCTTAATCGAATGTGTTGAGGTGTAAAACTTTTGGAGAGGGACAAGCTTCGTAAGCAGCCGTAAATTTTACCGATCACCAACCGGACGTGGCGGCTCCAGCTAAGTGTGTCATTGAACCATATGCCTAGATTTTTGGCTTTTTCGACATATTGTAGTACAGTATTACCCAAATATATAGGTGGAAAGTAGCTAACATCAAGTTTGTTTCTATAAATAACTACACACTTAGATTTTTTTGGATTTAATTCAAGCTTGTTAGCTTTGGACCAGTGCATAATGTTTATAAGATCAGAGTTTAATTTATCAGCCCCGTCTTCGATCGTACCTAATTTGCAACTTAAATAAATTTGCACATCGCCAGCATACATATGCAATGATGGGAATTCAACAGTAAGTGGAAGATCATTTATAAATATTGAAAATAGTAACGGCCCTAGTATTGATCCTTGCGGTACTCCTGACTCTAATTCAATGAAGTTTGACAAATTTCCATCTATGTCAACAGCTTGACTTCTTCCGCTGAGATAGGATAGCATCAAATCAGCAGCAGTGTCAGAAAAGCGAAATTGGTACTTCGTTTTCGAGACGAGTATTCTGTGGTTTACTGTGTCGAATGCCTTTGAAAAGTCAAGGAGTCCCAGGAACGAAACAAGATCATTATCCATGGCACGTTTAAGATCGAACTTTTAGGGCAGCCGAAATACAACTATGCTGTTGCCTAAAACCAGACTGATGAATGCTCAAGAGCTTGTTATTTTTAATATAACTGGAGATTTGCTCATGCAATATTTTTTCCATAACCTTAGATAAAAACGGGAGTATATGTAGATATCGGTCTAAATTCAGGTGGAGATAAACGAGTGGCTTCCTTCTTTACAATGGGTATAACTTTTACTACCTTCCATGCAAGTGGAAAGGTCTTAGTTAGGATGATTGCGTTGAAAATATGCGTTAGAGTAGGCAGAATATGTGGAAGTAATATCTTTAAGAATAGAGGATGAATATCATCCAATCCCATAGCTGTCGATTTTATTTTGAGTACAGCTCTTACCACATCAGTTTCATCTACTATATTAAATTAAAAATTCCTCTGGTTTTAAGCATTAATAGGAGTAGCAAAATTAGAATCTGTAAGATCTTGTGAGAGGCGTTGAACTTTGGCAAACTCTGCGTTCATAATGCCTGGATTGACGTCATTAAGACATTGAGATTTTTGCCGACCTACACCTAGCTCCCGTATGTTGTTCCATAAAATTTTTGATGGCAAGTTTTTATCAAATCGTTTAGAATAAAATCGGCTCTTAGCTTCCCTGACAAGGATGCCCACTCTATTTCTCAACCTATGAAACGAATCGTAAAGTTCGGGCAATTTGAAACGCTTCCAACGTTTGTACGCCAAGTTCCTCTGCTCCATAATTTCTTCAATTTCAGGAGAAAACCATGAACTTGCCTCATTTTGCAGATATTTTGTTTTGAGTGGCACATGTTCGTTAAACAGACTCTTGATAATTTCCAGCAGACAGTTAACCTGATCATTGGGAGAGGTCATGAAATAAATTTGCTGCCAATTGATGCACAGAGTGTGTTCCTCCAACATATTTAAGTTAAGTCCCCTAAAGTTCCTATACTCATACGAGATAGGTATTTTTAGTATATCTATTTTAAAGGTCACAAAGAGGAAATGATGTTTGGAAAATGCAGGTGCTGATAGCTGATAATAGAGTAAAGTGTTATGAGGGTTATTAACCAGAAATAGGTCCAACAAGGTAGCCGCTGAGCCCATAAAGTGAGTTGAATTATTTATATTCAATGGTTCTAAGCCTAGGGTGTTTATACGTTCCAAAAATAATCTCGACTCTTGATTAAGTAGATTACAATTGAGGTCACCACACACAATAATTTCTTTATAAAGGGAAGTCGTATTCTCTAGCGTCGAAAAGAGTGGTGACAAGTCAATGGTCTTGTTGGGCCTACATACTACTCCGAGCAAACATTTGTTCTCACCGCTAAGAATTTCAATAAAACTATACTCAATTGGAGATGCAACATCCGACGAAGCGACACTTTTAAAATTAATGCAATTCCGTATGTAAATAGCTATCCCACCACCATACAAAATATCAGGAAAATTAGTTTGAAACCCGTTTCCGTCACACAGATAATATCAATACTAGACCCTTCAAACAAGTATGTAAATTCATCAATTTTTGGGTATAGACTTTGTGCATTAATGTGGCAAACCCGAAGTCCACTAGCTTGCTTACACAAAATATTTAACATTACACGCAAGTTCATGTTTACGTCATCGATAGCAGATATATTGTTGTTAATCATTTTCAAAGTATGCAAAGAAAAGTCTACCCCTATAAAAGACAGAAGACAAAACACCCAGCATAATAACAGAACAACATTCAGAGATTTGGCAGATAAATATAAGATTAAAGAAGGGAATAAAAAATAAAGCAAAATAACAGTCGAGAACAGCTTACGAATCACGATTATCATCTTCAGTATGCATGCTGGGCTGGCTCGTACGTAAACTCTTCCACCTCTGGTATGCACGCTTGAAAGCACACTTCCACGCTTTAGCAGAAGAGCTTTTCGTAGCAATAGGTAGTTGCTTGATGTTAAGCTTTCATTCACAAAGATGCGGCTGTCAGATAGGAGTCCGACATGATGTAAACAAAGAGGTCGATTTTTGTTTGTTTTCCAACGACGATGGATACATTTAAACAAAAGATTTTTGTCGGTGACTGTTTGAAATTTGACAATAATAGCAGTATCAACAAAAGCATCCTTTGTTTTAGTGCGGAAAATAGTTTTTAGTGCAGGGGTTGGAGTGCAGTCGACAGAATGGCATAATTTGTGCAAGTCTTCATTCTCCTTCCTTGGTATACCACGGATGATGGCGTCTGTTGATATTTTCTCGCGTTCTAGTTCATCGATACGTTGTGCCAGTTTCGATATTTCAGGTGTGATTGCAGCAGACGGTATTGGTGTTGATTCTAGCCGTTGTGACAGATCGGCTACGGTTCTTGTGACCTCCTCAAAACGATGTCTAAAATCGCTTTCAATTTTATCAAGTTTCAAGGCCAACTTGCTGTGTTCTTCCAGAATCAATTTTTCAACTCTTTATATTGTTTGCTCATACTCAATTCCAAACTTTTTAATTTTCGTCAATCGTAAAAGACCTTCTGAATGCAGGTGATGAGTATTGTTGCTGTTTAGCTGCACGGATTTCTACGCTGGGTTGTTGTTGCGACATTGATTCGAAGGGCAGAGTTTTCAATGCAGAGTTAAATGGGCGATTCAAGAAGAAATTTAATGATAACAGCGAGGATATAAAGCTAGTGAACCGATTTAGCAACACTTTTGTTTAAATTAACGATATTTACTTTAAATAAACTTGAATTAAATCGCACGATAAAAGTTTGTGTTTAACTTGTCACGTTTGACATTTGTGATTTAACAGTACTTCGATTATCACAGATGTGTAGACGTTGTTAAAGGCGCCTTCAATATCTAGAAGAGCTATCATAATGTACTCCTTATGATACATGGAGTATTCGATTTCATTGACTAACGTATGCAATGCTGTTTCGACTGATTTGCCCTTACAGTATGCATGTTGAGCCGTGGAAAGTAGTCATGTGTCAATACTATCACGTACGTGGATATCAATCATTCGTTCTAGTGTTTTTAGAAAGAAAGATGATAGCCTAATAGGTCTGAGGTCTTTTGGAGTGGCATGTGAATATTTACCAATTTGGGTATGAATACCACATTGACTTCCCTCCATATATGCGAAATATGGACAAGATTCAGACAGCTCTGAAAAATATTTTCATTCATATTTTTTTAATATTATAAGGTTAGTTTTTTCAGCATTTGACTTGATAGAGTCAATATTGTTGGCAGTCAGGGAATTACTTGGGAAGTGTGTATCAATAATTACTTATTTAATGTGTCTACACTAGAAGTTGTCCAAGACCCATCTGTTTTTTGTAAACAGCTGGACACTGAAGGATTTGTCGCGAGGATTTTTCTCAGCCTAGACGCATCAGAAGTTTCTTCTATTTTACCACAAAAGAGTCTCCAAGAATTACGTTTGGCTTTCCTCAATATGTTTTTATATATTTCTAGGGATTCTTTGTAAGAGTCCCAGTCAGGTGCGTCTTTTGTGCTTTTGCCTTTCTTGAAAAGTTTTCTGCAAGTGCTCCTGAGTGGTCCAAGATCAGAGATCCACCAGTGTGGTGTTTTCTTGCCCCTAACCCTAATCAAAGGACTGAAGGAAGACATCACTTCATTGAGGGCCAAGGTAAGGACCTTAACCATACAATCAAGCTTTTGGGTATTATTCGGGACTTTAGAGTGTCGGAATTAACCAATTTTTTGAAGAGTATTTGAGCCAGTTAAGGATATTTCTTTTAACCAATGGGCTCTGATGATCGTCGTCAAGACTAAATTGAAGGTATTGGTGGTCAGAAAAAGAGTGCTCACCAGATACCTTCCAGTTCTTGATCATTTGATTAATGTTTTCGGAGATAAGGTAATAAGAGTTCTTTCTGAAATAAAACACGTGTTTTAAGTTCGGCTGTCTGCGCTCTTATCACAGTTGCAGTTAATAGCTATGACATTTGATAAAAAGAAGGCACACTCGATTTAAGGACTTGTTTACGTCTACATTACATCTTCCTTTTCTTAATCTATTATCGCAGCAACATTCAACGAATGCAACAGTCCAACGATTCTACAACTTCAAGCAATAGCCCGGCGAAAAACGTACGTACCACATTTACAGTTAATATTACTAACAAAGAATTTTGCGAAAAAATTGATCAAATTTTAAGTAATCAAAAAATTATTGAAACGGAACTTTGCATTATAAAGAAAACCGTACAAGATTACAAAAATTTCACTAATACATTGATAGAAGAAAACACAACATTCCAAAATGAAATCGCACTGATCAGAGAAGAATTTGAAGCTTTTAAAAACAAAAATGAAAAACAGAAAAAATCACTATTAAGCCACCAACTTTGTTTATCGGGTATCCAAAAATGCGAAAACGAAAATTTGAAAGATGTTGTTCTAAAAATGGCAGCTTATCTTAACACTGAAATCAAAACAACCGACATTAAGGAGGCTTATCGATTCAAAAATTCTCTACAGAACGACCGAAATGAAATAGTCCAAATAGAAAAGATCGCTATAGAATTCAAAGAAAATGCACACGCAACAAAATAATTAAAGCTTACCGAGCAGCAAACCGAGAAAAAAAGTATGTTGACAATAACACAATATTCAAAAACAATAATAAAGAACCAATTTACATGGAAGAACGTTTGACTAGACATTACAGCTATGTGTTTAAAAAAGCGAGAGATCTAAAGGGAGATGACAAAATAGCGTTTGCGTGGGTCACCGATGGAAGAGTGCTGGTTCGACGCACTCCTACCAGCAAAATCCAACAAATACATAACATTACATCACTTGAAAATGTCATGTAATCATAACACAATATTCCACCCACGTAATACATTTAATGACGACATCATGCTCGCTCTCTGAGAAATAAAATTGACGAAATGGAAATACTGTTGCCTCAAATCAGCTGTGAAGTTGACATTATCTGTGTGAGTGAAACATGGCTCACTGAGTATGATCAGCGATTCTATAACATATCAGATTATGAAAAAATTTGTTCTTGTCGACCTCCAAAACAAGGTGGTGGTTGTGCGATCTTTGTCAACAATAAACATGAACACGTCCAAATACTTAATATAAGTGATGACGAAGATAGCATATGTTGTGTGGAAATAAAAACGAAACATTCGATATTGTAAGTTGTCTGTGTTTACAGAAGTCCATTGAAGATGTTGCCAATCAAAGAAAAGTTTTTAAGAAATTTGGAAGAATGTTTACAAAAAACATCGAAGCACAACACTTTCATAATTGGTGACTTCAACTTAAACGTCTTTAACCAGAATGATATGTTTACAACAAAATACTTGAACACCCTGCGAATGAATGGTTTTTATCTATGTAACAAAACAATTTCAAGCAGATTAGAAAGCAACATCGATCATTTTTTCACAAACAACCCTCTACTTAAAATCCATTCCCATTTCTTTAAGATTGACTACTTCGATCACAATGTGATTATATCTGAGATTAAGGAACCAGAATTGATAGATGTCCCAAAAAAGCATCAAGGAAATAAAATCAGAACTCTGAATTACGCCAAACTAAATAGAATTATAAATCAGGAGCCAATTAAACTAAATACAACTACCTCCTGCAAAAACATGTATGATTTTTTCATTGCCAATCTCACGAGTAAGATAAATAAAGCGACCAAAATGATTAAGCATAAAGACCACACACCGTCGATCCCCTGGTTGGACGGCAACCTTAAACAAGTTGGACACACCAAAAACTTCTGGTACACAAAGCTTCGCAAGGATCCCCATAACGAACTACTTATACGACAATACAAATACTATCGAAATTATTTTACAAAGTTAAAAAGAAATAAAAAACAAAACTACTTTCATAAACAATTTGCAGAAAACTTACACAACACCAGTAAAACTTGGGAATGCATCAATAAAATTTTATATAACAAAACCAAAAACTTTGATAATGGCGCCCTACTGAGAAACTGTTCGGTTACAGAAAAAATTAATAAAATATCCGAAATAAATGTTCATTTTTCAAATAGTGGGAAAAATATTGCGACCACATGTACAAACAGAAACATTTTCCATGCTGAGCAAACAGGTGTAGAAAACTTCAAATTTCTCCCAGTACAACCTCTGGAGATAAAAAATATTATAAAAAACCTCAAGCCTTCGAAATCGAAAGATAAAGATGGATTATCATCTCACCTCATCAAACAACTTTGTGAAGAACTACACAAGCCAATTACCCAGATTATAAACCAATCGCTTGTCGAAGGATATATTCCTGAACCGCTCAAAATTGGAAGAATAATACCAATCTTCAAAGGAGGAGAAGCAAGTGATCTTAACAACTACTGTCCTATATCGATTCTTCCAGTAATCTCAAAAATACTAGAAAAAATAGTGAAGTAAAACATAAACTGACATTTGAAAGGCAATATGGTTTACGACAAAAGTCAAGTACAAACTCTGCTCTAGTAGACATAATGTCCTACATTCAAGAGCAGAAAGATTCAAAAAAGGTAGTAGCCTTACTCTTTGTGGATTTGTTGAAAGCCTTTGATACAGTAGACCATCGAATTTTATTACAAAAACTGATGTCAATGGGAGTACGAGGAAATAGCTTCAAGTGGTTTAATTCATATCTGACAAACCGAACACAATTTACTGAAGTTAATGGCATAAAAAGCACTCACTCATTCGTGGAATATGGAGTACCGCAAGGCAGTGTGCTGGGACCGACACTTTTCTGCACATATGTAAGCGATATCACTAAACTTGCCACCAGAGGTAAATTATTCATGTTTGCCGATGACATCTGCCTCGCTTTCTGCGAGAACAACACAAACGCGCTAAAAATAAACATGAATGAGGACATCAGAAACTTAGGAAACTGGATGAGTTCTCATAAGCTGTCCATGAACATTAAAAAAACAAAGTACATGCTATTAAGCAAAATCAATATTGACTTAGATATTACGTATGAGCTGCAAACTGTCCAAAGAGTTGATGAATTTAAATATCTAGGCGTCTGGTTTGATCGAGAACTTAGTTTTGAAAGGCACATAAATAAAACAACAACAAAATTGTCCTCCATTGCTGGAGTCTTCAAAAGAATAGGGGTCTGCCTTCCTTATGAGACTAAAAAAGCATTATACTTTTCGTTCTTCCATAGTCATCTCATCTATGGAATAAATGCATGGGGCGGTAGCTGTATGGGACTTATAAATGATCTGCAGTTTGTGCAAAACCGGGCATTAAAAAATCTCTTCCGTTACAACTGGTACACAAGAACTCGCGAAATGCACAAACAACTTGGGATTCTATTGGTTCGAGATACTGGGCAGCTGCACCTACTATGCAACTTCCACAATATAATGGCAACAGCATCCTACTCAGCACTACAACTAAATCATAGAAGCGAGTTCCACACCTACAACACACGCAACAGAAATGATATACATCATGCACGGCCGAAAACATCTAGGTATGGAACATCATCTATTCTGTACAGATCCATTAAATTATATAACGGCCTAACACAAGAGGAAAAATTACTTCCGGCCAAAAAATTCAAAAGTCACATAATGAATAAATTCCTGCAGAGCTATTAATTGTATTTTTTTGTTGTTAACGCAATGTACTTGTTTCATAAATTAATTCGATTGTACTTTCATTTTGATGTTTTCGTATTATGTTTTGCTAAATCTCATATCTCTTAGTTTGTCAACCTAACTTTCTTCCGTGCTAAAACCAGCACTTTTTTTTCCGCAAATATTATTTTTTTCTTGCCTTAATTTTGTTTCTATTTTGTTACTTGTTACTTTGTTGTATTTTAATTTTAATACATTGTATACAGCCACCCACGAGAGAAATCTCTTTGGCACACTTTCGTTGAAATAAATAAATAGATCATTTCGGTTCTGATTGTTTGTCTTATTTCCGTATTTGTAATCCACCCCGAACTTTTACTGTTGTACTAATTTGTAATTCATTTTTTATAAATTAATTTTTTGTTAGTTATTTTAAAAAGGGTAATTCAGAGTTTTATATTTACATAAGCTAAAAATTAATTAATTGTGATTTGCATTATTTTAGCGTATCTAGGGTTGGTAATAGTCTGGTTGCTTAACCTCTCGCCCATATCTTGTTCGGTATTGGCATTGCTTGGTATTATGCGATTCAGATAGCAGAGGAATCTGCTGATTGTGTTGACCATCATTAGACTCGCTTAGATAAATTTGAGACTGATTTTTGTTAACATTGATTGATTGATTTGATACCGGGTTCCAAAGCAATATTTTCATTGGACCTAATATTCGAAGCCCAGGAGCGATTTGCGATTTTCTAAGAAGCTCTGTATTTCGGCGAATAATCCTATTTCCCTCATTTTTTATCACATTGGACCTTGGCTTATTAGTTTTACCAACGTCTACTCCGGGCACCCACTTACCATCTCTCCTATATACTACAGGATTTCCTGGATTTAACAACAGTTCTTTCCTGTGCGCGTTCTTACTGCAGCCGGACTTCTACAAGCTAAGCACTCAAACCACTGCTGTACATGTTGCTTAATATGCTCACCAGTAGAAAGTTGTGAAAAATGGCAATGTGACTTCTGCTGGGACGTTCGAAATTAAAAATGGTCTGCAACAGGGTGCGGTTAAGTCACCGATCCTTTTCAATATTAACAAGGCTGATCTGATATGATCTCTTCAGCATGCAATAGCGTACGCAGACGATTTGATTGCGTACAGATCAGGACCTAAGATCGACGTCATTGCAACACTCTTGCAGACTGACTTCGATAAGATTCAGCGATATTGTGACGACTGGAAGTTGAAGATCAACTTTCAGACGTCGGAAACCATTCAATTCAGAACGCCGTTGTCTCGGGCCTCTAGGGATACCAGAAAGAATTGGCGAAAGTTCTCTATAATTCGACAACATGGGCGTCCACTTGCGTGTCAAAACGTGGTCAGATACCTTGGACTTTGGCTAGACCAATATCTATATTTTAACAAACATGTAGATGCTGCTCTAGCCAGAGCCCGAGCCGCCTTCGCCCTTACAAAGAGACTTTTTTATAGCAAGCAACTCGATGCAAGGGTAAAGGTAACCTGCTACATGGCCCTCATTCGGCCCATGCTCGCATATGGATGTCCCGTGTGGTTCAACATAGGGGCAAGTAGGATGGAAAAAATTTGGGTGTTTGAGAGGGCCTGCCTTCGGGCTTGCCTTCACTTGTACAGAACACCAGAGTCTCAGTACAAAAAATTTTATTCTAATGAGGTCCTATACAACAGGGCGGATCTGATAAGAGTGGACAATTTCCTAGTCAAGATGACTCGAAGGCACATTGCAAGAGCATAATGATATGATGAATAACCTGATCTTCGGGGCTTATTACCCCAACCATAGGTACCATGGGAGGGTGCGCCTTAACGGCTTTGTCTCTCCAGAAGCATTCCTCTATTTCGATCAGGCAGGCCTGATCCACGATAAATCAGCGGTGCCGTTAATCTTCCACGTTGCCCGGAGAACTGTGGACAGGCGGCTTAACTACAGCCGAGACGTCGCACAGAGCACTGAGGAGCGTCTCCGATTCAGTAAATCGGTATCGGGGCGCGATATTAAAAATGTGAAGAAGCAGCACCAGCAATTCTGGTGGTTACTAGAGAGAGCTCCTTCGTCGATCTTTTGAAATGGGTTAGGTCCAGTACGGCAAAGTTGGCCGCCATATTTTTGTCTTGGCCGGCTTACATAGTTTTTAGGTGTTTAGGTTAAGTAGTTTAAGTTTATTTATACGGAAAAAAAATTAAACACAGCAGTTGGATATGTCAAAAAAAAAGTGCATGCATGTGGTTAAGTTAGGTTAAGACTTATTTTAAGGTAGCATTTAAGTTTTATATATAAGATCAAAATCTTATAAATAATACCGTTACTAAGTTTTTTAAAATGAAAAATTGTTCTTAGTCATAATTGTTATTTAAGTAAAATAGTAATAAGTAATAGATTAAGTCGAAAGACATAGATAAGGATTAAGTTTAGCTTAAAGCGCCCGTATAGGGAAAGTAAGTTAGAATAAGATAGTTAAGTTAGTTAAGCTAGTTTTAAGCGTTTTTGTCTAGCATGTAAGTATAAATGAATTAAATTAATAAAAACTAAAAAAAAAAAAAATTGTAGTTGACTACGGCGATATTTTATTTTACTTTGAAATCAAAGATATCACATGCGACTCTTTGATAAGGATACTCCGGAATAGAACGACTCTTGTCTTAGACTCTTAGGTACGAATACCCTTCCCTCAAAAAAAAGTAGACCATCTTCCTCATACAAGCTGTTCTTTATGTTCCAGTAGAACTTCAGGTTCTCGTCTAATTTACTTTTTGTAGTTGGCCAATCCTCATAAAATTTCTTTAAAACCGTCAAAACAACGTCCTTATATGTTTCCATCAAGTACCTTTTCTTGGCATTATCGCTCTATATGCTATAATATGTACTACATCTTGAAGAAGTGTTTGTAACTCAATATCGTTGTCACTTGATGGGTTACGTGAAAGTAAGCCATACGACTACTCTACTGCCAGTGATATGCCTTGCCAGTTGACTTAGCTTTCGCAATTGATCGACTTTTTATTTAATTCATGCGAAATAAATAGATGATTCTTGACATCAGGATTTGAACTGTGAACCAACATCGTGACAAGCGATGATGTTCATTTGCCTTCTGCCTGCCGTCGAACACACATGCGATCATATCCGTATATGACATCATCGTGACGAAAAAAAAAAATAAAAAATTTAAAGAACAAATTAAATCTATAAAACAAAAATCGATCGCGCAAGCCTAATCAAATTCAGTTGAGTGCAGTGGAAAAAATAAATTAATAAAAAAAAGAAACATAAAAACAATTAGTGCCGGTGCATCCCATCTTATCACCCCACTCACTCGCTGTTGCGCTTCTTCGTTATCGCAATTGGAGCATGTGCTATGTGTGTACATACTTCCAGTTGCGATGACTGAGAGAGTGTAACATTTGATGCATAGCGGACTGTGAATGTTTATCAGAATAGCGGACCTTAGCTGATTGTCGTTTGGGCATAGCACCTGCCACAGTTTGTTTTGGAAAACTATTCATTGGATCTTCACTTCACAACTTCGCTTAGTTACGTCAGAGTTGTGTCTTTTTATGTTTCTATGTTGTAGTGATGAGGGAATTTAGGGTTGATCTTACCAACATTCGTAGGCTTCGAATGAATTTCTTTCGCCCTCGCCTATTCCCATAAACCAGCTGTTTTGGCACTAATAGAAACACGGGTAGTTGAAGAATCTTCCGATTTGAAACTGCCTGGATATAACTTAGTGTCATTATTCTTTCCCCACCGTGGCCTCGCCATTTACGTCCGAAGTGATATTGCTTACCAAGTTCCACCACAGTATGGCCACTGTTCCAACCCGAAATTTAATTTCAAATGGCTGAAATTCACCGTCCGTAAGCAAATAATTCACTACTGCTTTATTTATAGAAGCCCTAGTGCGGACAGCAACTCAACTTTTGACGAATTTGATGCGCTGTCCGATTCCATCACTCGAATTGTCTCCTAGTACCCTCATACTGAAATCGACATTGCGGGCGATTTCACTATACCCAATTCGGATTGGCTTCAACATTCCGGCCAGACAACACCCGAAGGAAGGTATGTTGAACTTTTCGCCGAGGTAAACAATTTGACTCAGCTTTTAAATGAGCCTACACGTGTACCAGACATTGAAAGTCATTCCGCCAACACTTTGGCATTAATACACTATTGACGTTTTAGCGCCTCTAGGTCGATCTGACCATAATATCGTATCAGCTAAATTCTCGAACTCCGACCACTCAGTTAAAGAAAAAACTCCTAAAAGAAAAGTGTGGCAATACGAGAAAGCCAACTGGGGCGGCCTTAATAGCTCTTTAGGAGTTTTAAATGATCTCTTTGCTTCCTCGATAGCGACGAGGATGCCACTGCTGATATGATCACTAACACTATACTCTTAGGTATGAATGACCTTATTCCTAACAGAATAAAGAGCATTAAACCTAAGGCAAACTCGTGGATTGACCAGAGCTGTAAAGAGGCTATCAGGTTGAAAGAAGTAAGTTTTCGGTCTTATAAAGCCAACAAATCTGAGGAAAACCGAAAGAAGTTTAAACAAGCCAGAAAAGACTGCAATGCCCATATTCGACATGTAAAATTCTTACATGACCAAAAATTGAGGCAAAAAATCCTACAATGTCCCAAAGGTAGTAAAAATTTTTGGTCATTCGTCACAAATATTAAAAATTCTGCCTCGTCTGCCATCCCCACGCTAATTTACAATGGCATTCCAGCTGTCAGCTCCTTAGACAAAGCTAATCTGCTTGATGCTCACTTTGCAGCGAACTCCACGCTGCCAGATAATGCTTTGTCTCCACCTGTATTTGAGAGCGTCAAATTTTCCATGGAACAAGTAAACTTTCGCACTCGTACAGTTGCAGGAGTACTCAAAGGTCTTAACATACACAAATCCGCTGGTCCAGATGGTATCCCCCCCATAGTTCTGAAGAGGTATTCTTCTAAGCTGGCAAAACCTCTGCGTAAGCTTTTCTGTCTATCCTACTTTTCAGTGCCCTTTCCGAGTAGATGGAAAACAGCATTTGTCCAGCCCGTCCCCAAAAAAGGCGAATCTTCCTCCCCGTCCAATTACCGACCCATTGCACTTACGTCCCTTCTTTCCAAGGTCATGGAAACGCTGATATACCGCCAGCTTATGAAATATCTCGATTCACGAAAACCCCTTAATGACCGGCAGTATGGTTTTCGTAGCAACAGGTAACCTGGTGATTTGATGGCATATCTCACCGAGAAGTGGAACCAATCTCTCCATCACTTCGGCGAAACCAAGATGGTTGCGCTTGATATTTCAAAGGCATTTGACAGAGTTTGGCATCAGGCTCTTTTGTCGAAAATGCGTGCATATGGCGCCGATGAGTATCTTCTTCAATGGATTAGAAATTACCTTTCGGGGCGTTCAATACAAGTTGTTTTGGACGGCTTCAAGTCTGCAATTCACCAAATAAATGCTGCTGTTCCCCAAGGCTCTGTTTTTTCTCCGACTCTCTTTCTTATTTTTATAAATGTTCTCTTGTCTGCAGCTTCTAATCCAATCCATTCCTTCGCTGATGACAGTACCGTCAGTTGTTCATATTCGTTTCCTAACTCACATCATTGCTCTTCGGCCGTAAAAGGGGAACTTCAACGTATGTTAAACACATTAAATTCCGACCTGGACAGCATAATTAAATGGGGTTCAACCAACAGAGTGGAATTTAATGCTTCCAAAACACAATGCTGTCTTCTGTCTCTCAAGTGAAACCAAAACCCTCAACCATTAAACATAAACCGAAAGACTTGCCATTCTCGGTATGTGTATTAATAACCATCTTCGATGGAATGATCACATATTCGAGGTCGGCAAAAATGCTGCAAAATGTCTAGGATTCCTTAAGCGGTGCAAAAATATTTTACCCCGTCTTATCTGGCCTCAATTTATAAGGCATTCATCTGCCCTAAGCTGGAATATAACGCCCATATCTTGTCTGGTGCACCCAAGGCCGTTTTGCACTTTCTTGATAGGGTACAAAATCGCCCGTTAAAACTTATATGTGATAGAGACACTGTGAATTCCATTCATTCACTAGAACACCGGAGAAATGTCTCCTGTCTCTCCCTGTTTTATCGTTTTTTCCACAAAAAATGCTCCAGCGAAATAGCCAGTTGCATTCCTCCCCTTCAAAATTTCACCCGCAATACGCGACATGCTTCGAATGCACATCAGTTTACCCTAAATCCCAACTTCGGTCGTACTATCAAATACAGGGATTCATTTATAAACCGAACAACATTTATGTGGAACGATCTACCAGGCACTGTATTTCCCCATCACTACAACCTTCAAACATTCAAAGCCAACGTGCATAGGTACCTCCTCTGTTCCTCTTCCCCCTTTCCCTGACGCCCGTACCCTGAAACAATTAAAGGGTATTAATACTCCCTTTGGCGCGCGCAGATTATGAAAAAAAAAAAAAAAATTTTACCACTACACCACGGCCACCCTTGAAATTTTGAAATTATGCAACATTGTCGAAGTGGAGAGCGACATTTTTATTATGTTCAACCAATTGTCATGTTTGGGTGTCCAGACAAAACACGTATTCTTTCGCAACAGTTCTCTTAGAGGCTGCGATAATACAGCTAAATTTGGGATGAAGTCTCTTAGATAATTTATAGTGCCTAGGACTGCCTGGAGCTCTTTTTTACTAGTGGGAGATGGAATATTGCGGATTGCTTGAACTCTTTGGGGATCTGGTATTACGCCTTGCGCAAAAAAATATGTCCTAAATTCCTCACTTGCTCCGCTTTATATTACAGCTTACGTGGGTTGAACTTAATATTAAACTGCCTAGGTTGTTCAACGACTGCGTTAACATTCTCGTTATGCTCATTGACGGTTTTCCCGCCAGCAATCAGATCATCAATGTAGACGAAAACACCTTTCAGGTTTCCAAAATATTTTGTGTTAAGCTTTTGAAATTTGTCAGGTGCAATCTTTATGCCAAACGGCAGAACATTGAATTACCTCTGCCGTTTGGCATTTGCCACCTTCTTCAACTTGCCAAAATCCATCGGTCATGTCAAGAACCGTGAAAAACTCCATGCCACTCATTGCTGTTCTAAGTCCTCAAATCTGGGAATTATGCAATGCTCATCCAAAATACTTTCATTCAGTTTCTTGGGATCAATACAAATTCGCAAGGTCTTATCTTTTTTATCAACTACTACCATATTGTGTGCCTAATCAGATGGCTCCTCCACCTTTGCAATTATATTTCTCTTCTCCATCTGTTCTAGCGTACTTCTCACCCTGTCCCTATCTCGGTGGTTTGCTGACTGCCTGTGCGCCCTCTTTTAGTTTAATCGTGCATTTATCTGGAAATTTCCCTACCCCTGTAAATACTACTCTATTCTTTGATATAAAATCCGACGATCCCACGTAGTTAATACGTTTTACAAGACCTATGATAGTCTAGACATGATTGTAGACCTAATAATGTTTGCGGCGATGCGTTAACGACTATGCATTTCAGGGTGTAAGATTTTCCCTTATGCTCCGCATCTACTATAATCTCTCCTAAAACGTTTAGATTAAAACACCTATATGCACCTAAAATAACTTCGCGTGGAATAAGTTTAGTTAACGGCTTCAGACTATTGTACACACCCTTAGGCAAAATATTTACTTGGCCCCCGGTATCAAATTTAAATGTTATTGGAATGTTCTGAATGACTAAATTTTACAACTAGTATGAAGTGTTGGTGCTTGTCTTATTTATAGAACCAACAAAAAAAAAACATCATTAGTACCATCTGATTCACATATCAATACAATATCACTAACCTACTTTGATTTTTGACAGGCCACCGCAAAATGATTTGAGTACCCACAAGATGAGCATTTTTTCCCATATGCCGGGCATCGGCCTTGTGCGTGAATATAACTGCAGTAACTGCATGATCTTTTACTCTTTTTATGGACGTGTGTTTTCCTTTACAAATCTAGAATTTATAATTATAATTATAATTGTTATTATTTCGGTTTACATTATTTTTTTTTTTTTTAGATAATACTTCCCTCACTGTTTCACACTGCATCCACCATTCCCTCAACACATGTTGGGTCTTCATTCTGCATAACCTTACTTTGTGTTTTTGTCACCTCCCCCACTCGACATGCTTCTACCGCCTGTTCAAACGTAAGGTCACTTTGCTTAACCAACTGTGTACGAATGGTTCTATCTTCTATGCCGATTACGATTCGGTTGCGTAGCATCGATTCCTTCTCAGATCCAAAATCACGATTTTCCACCAATGCAAAAATATCCTTTAGGAAATGGTCGAATGGCTCTCCTTCTCTTTGATTTCTAGTGTAGAACAGATACCTTTCGTAGACAATATCTGTGCGGGGACTACAGTACTCCTCACATATCTCGACGACTTTCGTATATATTTTTTTCTCCGCCGTGGTCAATGCAAAAGTGTGAAATAGTTCGATGACCTCACTTCCAGCGCAGTTTAAAAATCTCGCCGCTTGAATAGAGTCCTCCTCTTTGTCTGCCTTTGTTGCCGTTTATATACAGCAAAATGTGACTTAAAGTGCTTCCAATTTTTCTCGCAGGATTCCATCGAGACTAAGCTGCTGTGGTTTGGGAAAATCCATGACTTTTTTTTCTCTTCGACAAACTTAATTTATTTCGGTTTTGGTTTTCACACTTTTTCGTTTCACTTTTTTTTTCTTATTTTTTGCTGCGTTTTAAGTTCGGCTGTTGCGCTCTTATCACAGTTGCATTTAATACTTATGACATTTGATATAAAGAAGGCACACTCAATTTAAGGGCATGTTTACATCTATATTACAGCCGATTTCACGTTTTCCTTTAGCCAAGACAAGACTTCCCTTATTGTCATTATCTCG
>CAUJBT010000154.1:0-56330 GCA_963082735.1 Pocota personata
TACCAATCACGTTGAACTCCTTGGGTCTTTCAACGATGTCCCACGTATCATTCTCCTTAAGTGAAATCAGCTCAACTTCCACAGCCTTCATCCACTGATTTGCTTCTTTGGAAGACAAAGCTTCTTTGTACGTCGCCGTTTCAACACAAATTGCTGATAGTGCCATTTCACCTTGAAAGAAATCTGTTTGTTTTGGATTCAAACGTAACCCTTCTCTTTTGATTGGAATAGTGTCCAACTGTAGGCTTTCAACGTTGTTGCTCTTTTGTTCTTCATCCAATATAATGATGTCATTTTTCTCTAGTTTAATCGTTTGTTCATTCATTTTCTCCTCATTACATTCGGTCATGTTATCTGGAGAGGCATAATATTCACATCGAATGAAATTTTCATTAAAACTGCACATCACAGCTGGTGATGACTTTCTTGGAACTTGGATCAAACAAACGAAAATTTTTATCTGTCAGTCCATATCCTACCAAGTGTGCCTTTCTTGCTTTGGCATCCCATTTCTTTCGGCTAACTTGAGGAACATGCGCATAACCAATTGTGCCAAACACTTTGAAATGATCGAGCCTTGGTTTTTTACCGAACCATACTTTGTATAGTGCTATATTTGGACTTCGTGAATTAGTCGATCGATTCAAAATGTAAACAGCTGTTCAAACTGCCTCTGGCCACAACGATTTATCCAACGTGCTAGAGAGTAACATCGTTCTCGCTGCCTCTTGAACTATTCGGTTATCCCTTTCGATGAGTCCATTTTGTTCTGCTGTGTACGGAGCACTTCTCTCCATTGTAATCCCTGGCTTCGAAAGAATACTTTGAATCGCTCTGTTTGTAAATTCATTCACACGAAGACCTACTGAATTTTCGACAAATAAAAAAAATTCGTTCAACCTTTCCTCAACCTCGGACTTTTGCTTGAGAAAATAAACTGCTCTAAACGCAGAGGTTTCATCCTTCAGCAGCATAAAAAATCTGGAACCATCTATACCAGTTTGTTCCATTGGACCGCACAAGTCAACGTGAAAAGCATTCGGCTTTTCGGACAGCACGCTTCTCAGTCGATGGATGTAAACTTGTATGCGATTTTCCCATCTGACACTCTTCACAGAAAAATTTATTTCCATTAGAAAAATCAATGCCACTTACCAAATTGTTATTGACCATTTGATGGTCTTTACGTTGATGTGCCCCAACCGATGATGCCATTGCTGCAGAGAATTCACCATGTCAGAATGTTTTGCAGCTAAGCATGCATCACCAATTGTGGTTTTAGTACAACGAAACAGCATTCGAAACAGATTGGAATCATCCTTCACACCCGCAGCAACAATTTCGTCGAATACATTTGTAACTATGCTCTGCTTTTCTTTGAAATGCACATCAAAACCTCTTTCTATGACTTGGCCTATTGAAAACAAATTTACAGTTGCCTTAGGTGCATATCGCACATCTTCCAGGAGCTGTTTCTTCCACTGTCCATTAACCCACTACTCAACTTCAATAGTGCCCGTGCCCCCCACATCCAGCATCTCATCGTTTGCAAGTTTCACGCACCGCTAGCTACTTTCGATGAATATTCAACAAACCAGTCTCTTCAAAAAGTTGTGTGCTTAGTCGCTCCCGAGTCAGCTATCCACAAATTTTCGTATTTAGCTGACAAAATGTCATCGACTGCAGTAAAAGCAAAGGATTTCGAGACTTCGTTTTTTTCTATGTCAATTGATTTGCCTTTTTTTCTTTGTGGGCAGTTTCGCCGCCAGTGACCAACATTACCGCACAAAAAACAACTAGACTTTGCTCTTCGGTTAGCTTGTGTAAACTTTTTCTTCTTCGTTTTTTCGTGTCTCGTTGCACTAAACGCTACTTCAACATTCGCTGATCTCTCTCGCTCTAATTTGTTGATTGAGTCCTCTTCTAGCTGTAATTTCGCCAACAGTGTGTCCATTGTACGACATTCTTTAATGTTGTACCATACTGTGCGAAAATTGCTGAATTTTGATGTCAGCCCACTAATGACACGACACATTTTAGGTTGTCCGACATTTTTTCGCCTTGTTCTTCAATTTCATGCGCCAATGTATCAACTTTTGACAAAATGCAGCTACATTTTCTTGATCATTCATTTTTAGTGCGAAATACTCTTCATACAGACCCATGATTTTTACGTCACTTTTCTTGTTATGTATGTTCTCCAGAGTATCCATTATCTCCCTTGCTGATTTGCAGTTCAACACGTGCTTACTTTGATCGGCATTTAGTGATGCAAACAAGATAGACACGGCTTTGCCATCTTTTTAAACCCATCTCTTTTTTTCATCTGCCGAATCCCCTGCAGGAGGTCCCGAAGCACCATTAACAACGTCTACCAAATCTTGCGATCGCAATATTGCACTGATTTGGAACTTCCACGTTCGAAAATTACTGCCATCCAATCGGTGAGAAATTAATGAATGTTCAATCGCTGTATTCGCCATTTAACCTGTTAAATTGCTTTCAGTTTAAACCTTTAGTATTTTTCTTCAATGAATGCGTCGCTTGGGCCCATAACCTGTTAAATTGTTATCCCACGTTGCAGTTGAAATAAAAGAATCGACTTCCAATAAAAGGGTTACGAGTATGGTAAAAGAACATTTATTTGAATGCTTCTTGCTAAATAGTTGAAGAACAAGTGAGGGTGATAAAAAAACGAAAGAATAATGAGAGGAAGAATGAGTAAAAGAAAAATTCGTTAAGTAGCAGAAGTGCGTTCAGAAGTGACAATATATGTATGAATGTATACAATGCAAATTTTAATAGTAGTCCATCAAAGCAATTAAAGACTCTGCCTCATCGCCCATGTATACTCTTGTCTATAATACTTATAACGAGATAAGTGGTGGGAAATGAATGGATAACATTGTCCTCACAGACAAAATATCTCCCCAACATTTTTCCCTACAGTGACGAGCACTTTGAACTGGAACACAATAAGGGGGAGACTAACAGCTCTTCTATTAGAGACGGTAAAAGACCAGTTCCAAAGTATTCAGCAGACAGAATGCATAAATCTCAATTCAAACAACGGGAGTAGACAACATTTTTCCTGCTGTACTAAAACAGGGAAGAAAAAGCGATCATGCTTTCCTACTTCGAATAATAAGAAGCTGCTTAGCTATCGGGTACTTACCGAGATCTTGCAGAACGGCAAATATAATATTAATTTACAAATCAATTTATTCAACAGAAACAGACATTGACGAATGCATGAAAATGATGGAGTTAGAAAGAATGCCTCTCCAGAATCCAGCAAAATCAATATGCGTATACATGAATAACTAGAGCCCGCTCACAAGCAGGAGTTCTCCCATGTGGAGCCTAGCTGTAGACGAACTCATGTAAACGTTAACAAACATCAGCATAAACTGCCAAGGACATACTGACGACATACTTATTGCGAGAGAGTAATTCGAAGAGAAACTGTGTGACATCATACAAAGTGAACTAATAGTCAGATAGAATTGACTTACGAAAACCATTAGCTTTTACCAGGAAATGCAGTTAAAACACATACAACTAAATGTGATTCACCATTTAGGACTATATTGTAGGTATTCAGAACAAGTTGAAAGGTGGTGCTGCCTTATCAAATGAACACTTTATTGCAACTGACTCTAAGATGATTTAATAAACTTATTATTACTCGTAGGTATATATATTTCCGAACATAAGTTAATGTTAACTTAACTAAACTGTCTATCATACGATCGGTGGGTCTTTTATATAGTATTTAAAGCTTTAACATCATTTTAGTTAATTAACTAAAGTAAGTATGTATGTGCACAAGCTGACCAACTAAACAAAATTTAGTTAATTTAATTTAACAGTTTAGTTCAGAATGAATCTCTTACATTGTCCTTTTAAGTTAATAAAACCCATAAAATTAATAGTTGGATAGAATATGAACGAGAGTGGGCATTCATTCTGAATTCCATACAAAGCAGATATCACTGCCATCCAGGAAGTCCGATGAGATGGACCGGGCATAAGGAAGATGAAAATGGCAACATGGTGGATACAGTAAATAGCAGGCTATTAGGTTGTGGGCTTGTATTCAGAGGAAAACTTAGGTACGAAGTCTTGAACTTCAGCCATGTGAGTGAGCGACGAATTCAAAAACATCACGCTAACATGTGCTCACGCCCCCACAGAGAAGAAAAATTACGTAGCCAATGCTTCTATGAGCTCCTAAAAAGGACGTATGCACAATGACTAAAATACTACGTAAAAATCTTAATGATTTTAACACCAACAGTCAGAAAACACTCACTCGGTCTAATCGACTTTACGGCGGCTCTATTCCACATTCGAGTTGAGCGACTTTTCCTTTGTTTTAATTGTCTACATCACTGTCCAACGTTGCCATATGGTACTATTTATTATACGATTTCACGCTCTGAAAAAGATGGTAAGATTTTTTATCCAAAATCATTGGAAGCAAAAAGTCAATGTTATTCCATCTACTTTATGTAAATCGTATACTCGATAAGGCTCCCCAAAACCGACACGAAATACATATTCAGGTACGTATGTGTACCATGCGAAGCGGCCCTCGGAATTAAGAAGATTTTTTATAATTTATAAAGGAGTTTAAAAGAACATGTGTGTTTTTGGGAGCTACTCGGATGTTCAGTTGGATTTTCAGATATAGTCTCTGGACTATGATCCAAATCGTATGTATGTATGCACATCCATATATTAAATAGAACCATATGAGTCAAAATATACCCAAGGAACTGTGGTGTGATTTTCTTAGAGAAGAATGAACAATAAATGCAAAACTGGCTGATGCCAAATGGTTGATGCAAAAACCACTCGGTCGAGATGGATAAAAAAAAATAACAGAAAAACCACACAAAAAAGATATAAAAGGCAGTCAAACGTGAATTTGTCAACTTTTCGTTGTTGGTTGAAATTGTGCTTTTCTTTGGCGGGTTTTAGATAGGGGCCCCTACCGCATCCTAGTAGCACATGCTCCTTGAAGCGGTCGTGATTAAGTTTCGGTGCTTGGCAGATGAACCGGTGCTAATTATATATGTAAGAACATGTCATTTGAATTCTGGACTAGCTTTTTAATGCATTTGACGAAAAATCCAATATATCCGATTATCATTTTTGTGTAAATTTTAAATCTGAATAATCTACGAACGATGAACACATATGAGCAAATATGTGCGATCTAGTAGATCAGCAACAGCAACACTATAATCGAGATAGTCTTCGATCTCCAGCCCCCAGGTTCGAAATGACAAAAAATATCGAACTTCAAATTAAAGAACCAAGCTATCAAATTGGAAGCAACATGATCAGTATCGACGAGGATAGAAGGCAGCAGTCTCTCAGGTAGAGACTCTTCAAGAATCTAAGCCACTTTTACCTTTTCCTTTAAATCTGTAGATCTTCAACCAATGCTTTTGTTTGATTCTCAATCAATTTCCTTCATATGTAATTGCAAATGCGTTTCCTTTGTCTACTTCATCCTGGAATATGCATAATTCTGTTTAAATGGTGTCCCTTTCATAAAATCATTACATCCGTAAACTCTTTGGGTAAATAAGTTGGCCGACCTGGACATGTTTTAAATCCCTTAAATCAGGTATGCACATCTATTGATAAAAAAAAATTCTCAAACATGCTCCTAGCTTAAATAATCAGATAGCTAAAGGTGCAAATACAATTTAGCAATTTTCCCTCTCTCTATTCAACTATGAATAGAAAAACAGAATTTTTTCTAGAACCGTAGATTGCTCCATTCTTCCTGTTTTTTACTCCTTTTTCTGTCTCCACAAAATCCATTTTGGTAAATAAGATGCATAGCAGCGGTCGCATTTTCATTCGCCACAAAATACCAGGAGGAAATTGCCACCACAACATTTAACCACGAACCATTTAAATAACGATATCGACGTGAGGGATTTTCAATTTAATAAAATAAGGACACAAGGACACCACGAACTCGAGGAAAGTCTTTGTTTTTTTTTTATCGTCCCCTACATATAGATAATACAATTCACGATTCTCTATCGTCATCTCTTTCTCACTGGCAACGAGGTCGTCTTTTTAATAAAAGATAAAAAATGTTCAAATAAATTTGTGTAAGGACGTGCCGTCGAGCCAAACCTAATTTAATCGCAAGAGAAGACGGTTCAAAAAAAGCGAAAGAAAAAAAGGGTTCATTTAAAATTTACTGCCAGCATCCTTTGCTATAAATGCACTACCACCGCATTTGGTTAAACTTAAGCTTATTTTAGAGGGAGGAAAAAGGACTGTACGAGGAAAAACAAATAATTGATTGTCAGTAAATATATTTTATTTCGAATGAAATAAATGCTGCTAAAACAGCATTATTTTGTTGAGAAAACTCGGCCATGTGAATATTATTTATTGGAATGAATTTCACCAAAAACATTACTGTAATAAACGGTCGAGTTCTAATATACAAATCCTGTAACAAATCACCCACGGAAAGGAGTGAGATATTATATATTAAAAGTGTGTCAAGTTCAACTTATTCCAATACCTTCCCAAATAAACCACCTTCAAGTCATTTAAAAATGTTCGTAAAAGTTCGATTTTATGCGTTATGGAGCTTTGTGTATTTTTGTTCTTGTAGAGTTGTTCTTAGTTTCTTCCAAAAAAAAAAATAAGTAATTAAGAGATTAATAGGCTTTTGCTTCAAATTGGATAATTTCTCAAACATGAAATCGGGAGGGGGTAGGATTTTTTTTTTTAAATTTGAAAAAAAGAATTGTGTGAGCCTTAACTCGAGTTTTCACCTAAATATTAAGAGACTCCAGTGCAGCCTAACTTTGACAGCAATTACTGATACTTCTACTATGTCATGTGTATTTTATTATCGCCATTTTCTTCAGAGCGCAAAAGAACTTGGTCTCATTATCCAAACACCAAACAGCTCCAGTTCTGCTAGTGGTATTAAAACTGTCCCTGCCAAAAGTTGTTACCGTTGAACCAAACTTCCTAAATCACACCTAAGTCGCTTTCACTGCATCCTTCTGAACGGTTAAGTCCAGTTTTAAAGCGTTTAGAGCGTCACCAATAGTGGTGTGCATATCACAAGTAATTTCAAAGCAGACCTATTTTAGCAGACCAATTTTACTACCGTCCTTGACCATCATACTACATACGCATAGGTGTTCTGATTATCGCTATGTAAAACACTGCAAAAAAGTTCTGAGAGCCCGGGTCAATTTCAGCTCAACATTACTCCTAGATATTTAATATCAGTAACTAATTGAAGAGTTACACCTTTCAACTCAAGTAGCACAATTCCATCACCTTTTCTCTTACGGAATGGCGAATAGCCCGTGCGTCATGCACCAATCATCGATTTTATTCAAGGCGGTTTGCATTTGACTGCAAAACATACTCAAGGATTTTTCAGATACCTGTACACAAATATCACAAACATATGCTTGGAAATTTTGCACCCCCGTGTGCAGTGAATCTATAACAAAGCACCAAAGTAAAGGCCAGAGAACTCCACCTTATGGACAGAATCTCTTAACCTGAGAGATCATCTTCTGACTTCTGACACAAGACACATGGAATCAAATGTTACATTATCAAGGGCTCCCTCAAAGGCACTTTTCGCCAAATTATAATTCTCTTTCTCTGGGTAAGAAATAAAGATGGTTTTGAATTCCCATTTCTTTTGAGCATTACTGGATATATGCCACCAAGACTCGGTGATGTATAGTTTTCAAATAATGAAAAAGGAAATCTAATCGTCTTTTCGCTCACTGTTCTAGAGACAATATAACAGTTAAGTCTTGTGGTTCTAGGACCAGAGGTTCAATACGTTCATGTTCAAGCGATACTACTTTACAACGTGGTAAGTGCGCCTCGTGCAGAACTACTGTAGGAATGGATATGTTAAGTATGGAAAATATTAGTGTAGGAAGTCTGATGGACTTTCAAAGTGGGATGTGTTGTCTTCTTAAAGACTTTACACAACCTGGCGGTGTTCTTTACTTCCACAAACTCTTCACAGAATTTTCTATACTGATGCAAGTCCAGTCAACCTCTTTCCATGTTTTAAGTATTCTATTCAAATAAAGGAATACTTTTACTTAGCCTCATATCTTTAAATCAGAGTTCGGCTCAATTTTTGATCTTTATCGATCGAATCTACTTTTTGGTCAGACAGGTCTCGATAACCACTCCAGTCGATTTTGTCGGGTTCCGACCTACTGGTATTAAGGGTCACTTCTGATCGAGTCGCACATCTTTCCATTAGAAAGAACAGGTAGGTGGTAAAGCGGTGGTTCGAAAAAGAACCCAATGAGCGCTAAGTGCGCCATTTTGATAACACAAAAACTCGTGTACCCTGTTTGTTTACGTGTGTTATTGGAGATAAAGGATATAATTTAACCAAGCCCATGGAGTTCAGAAACAGGATTAGTTCTCCAATCCGTTTAAAGGCTATCTCTCTGAAATCGTCAAAGAAGGGTTTACCTAACTTGCGTTGTCTGGTCCTTGCTAGAGCAGGACAACTGCAAAGAAGGTGGAAAAGAGTTTCCCTCTCGTTACTGTCTTTGTAGCTGCGACAGAAAGTGTTGTGAGGAATGCCAAGCTTGGCCGCGTGGTCCCCTATAGGCCAGTGGCCTGTAATAATGGCTACAATTCTGGCAATATCAGGCCTTGATCTGTCTAGTAGATCATTTGATTTAGGTCTGTTGAAACTGGGCCATGTCTTTCTTGAAATGGCACAGCTGGTAAGGTTTTTCCACCCGAGATTGGCTAGTTGGGGGAAATGAAGGTGTTGCCCTTAACGACTCCTATCGGAATATTATACTCTTTTCGCTAGCGAGCCTTTAAGGGCTGACCCTCGCCTATCCAGCACGTCTGCTCGCTCGTTACCCTCATAATTTCTGTGTCCTGGGACCCAAATGACGGTAATTCGAGAATGGATACTTTGTTCATTTATTTCAAACCGGCATTGCTCTACCAGTTTTGAGAATATGGTAACCGAATTAATGGCCTTGATTGCCGCTTGGCTATAAGAAAAGATACCTATATTTAGGTTGGACGTTGGCAGATATTTTAGCATGCGGCAGACTTCCAGAATCCTGAGAAGCTCCGCTTGAAAGACACTTGCAGAGTCTGGGAGACGGAAGGATTTCGATATATTCAGTTGGTCCGAGAAAATGCCTGTACCAACTCCGCAGTCCATTTTCGAATCATCCGTATATATACAGACATCAAAGTCATTGATTACCATTCCGTTCTTCCATTCTGCTCAAAGGTTTGCTGAAGTCGAGCGTGGGAGTCCTGTAATCGGTCGAAGATGTCATCAGTTCACTTGGTATCGTCTCCAGGGCCGTACAGTGGCCATATGGCTTTGCTGTCAAACACCCAGTTTCCCTGAGCCGGACGGCGCTGCATATAACTGAAAATTGAATATGGAGTTCAAGGGGGATCAGATGCAGAATCACACTTAGAGCATCTGCTGAGCAAGGTCTCAATGCTCCTGTGATGCCTACACACGCCGATCTTTGTACTTTTTTAATTCTGTTGTTGTTATATTGTTTATGTAAGGCGGGCCACCATACTATGGCGCCATAGGTAAGAATTGGACGCACAATGTCTCCAATAGGGTCATCTTTGGCTAGAGACCCCATTTTTTGCTGAATGTTCTGCTGCAGGCATAGAAAGCCTCACTTGCTTTCTTAACCCGCTGCTCTATGTTAAGTTTCCAACTAAGTTTCGGATCTAGACTGGTGCCTAAGTATTTTGCACTGGAACATAGTGTGAGTGGTTGGCCGTCTAGTTTGGGGGGAGTGAATTCGTGTAGGTTGGTTTTAGTGGTGAATAGCATCATTTCGGTTTTGTCTGGATTTACTCCAAGGCCACATCTCGTAGCCCAAGTGTGTACCTTTGCTTTGATTATTCTAGTATTAAGCATGGATATTATCCAGTGCCTAAGGCAAGACTCTACACCTAACTCGCTGAGAGACTCTTGAATTGCTTTGGTATGGATCTTGTTTAAAGCTCCTTTTATGCCTGGGAAGGTAGCAAGAGTGTATTCTTTTTAATGAAGAGTTTTTTCTACCGATCGCACTACCTCATGAAGAGCCGTCTCTGTAGATCGTCCTTTGAGGTAGGCGTGTTGGGATTTCGATAGTGGAGAACTCTCCAGGGTTTTTCAGATGTGAAAATCAAGGATATGTTCGAAGGTTTATAATACAAAGGAGGACAGGCTAATAGGCCTAAAATCCTTCGCGGATTCATGTCCTTACCGGCCAACATTCGGAATAAAGACCACCCAAACATGTTTCCAAGTTTGAGGGACATAGTTTAAGTATAAACAGCTCCTATAAATCGGTAGTAGCCAGGGAATAGCTATGTCTTGCACATTCTTATATGAAGATAAGCTGTTTATGGCCCAGGAGATTTTATCCTCCGTAGTGATGTTTGTAATGCTTTCCCATGCCGTCGGTGGTACCCTATCAGAACTAGCTTGTTCTGCGCTACTGTCCCTACAGCCTGGGAACTGAGTATCCATAAGAAGTTCGAGCGAATCCGCGGAAGAGTCTGTCCACCTACCATCCATCTTTTTTAAAGAAAGGAGGGATTATTGTGTATTGAATTTTGCTGAGCCTCTCGGATTCTTTAAGAGTTCCGATAAATTGGCAGTATTCTATCCAGCCCTGTTTCTTGACCATTCTTATGGATTTCTTATATATTTTTAGCATCCTCCTTTAGGCTTTGTAGGGCTGCCAGAAGTTATGATTGTAGCAGATATTGAAAATCGCTCTGGTCAGGTTGTGACTTTCTTTTTACTGAAGTTGACTGGACACGAAACCTTATATGCAATTCGTATTGCTTTCTCAAAGGTCTCTACCTTTGACACCAATAACGTTGTCGACTCGATTTTTTGAATTGTGTGTTTTCCAGTTTTGACTTAACTATACGACTAAACTTTGTCCAGTTTATTCGTTTGGGATTTCTATAGGGTTTAGGAGTCTCAGTATTGAGACAGACTTCAAAGAGTATCCATTTATGGTCTGAAAAAGATTGTAAATTATTATTAACCCTAATGGTTTTGTTGTTTGATATAGTGTGATGTCAATAAAATTGTCCGTACTCGGAAAAACAAAGGTTTAAGTGTTTCCAGTATTACATACAGAGAGGTTATTTGTTATAATGAAGTCAAAAACAGACTCACCTCTGTCGTTAGTCTCTACACTGCCCCATAGCGTATGTCTGGCACATTGCCTGAGGCACACTGCGAGTGCCGCAGATTAATCTGAACTAGCTTCAGTGGGGGGGACATTTGGAGTTTCTGGGACGATCTGCAAACCCTGCAACAAAGTGTTGGCATCGTCGACATCGACTGTGTCGTCGTCCGGGCCTAAAGATTTGAAAATTTTAAATTTGGCAAATCTAATGCCAAACCTTAGCCTGTAGTCAGACTTCTCAAGCACCTCCAAACATTCCTCGTTTATAAGGAGAAGAAAAGCCCTATTATTTTGTTGTGGTTGTTCCGCTTTAATGACTGCCCAATCATCCATTGGGACCCCAGGGTTGTGGAGCTTTAGACACTGAATCAGCATTTCATTGTCTAAAGGCATATTGGGAAGCCAAATGCGAGCCTTCGGTTTACGTGGGATATCATTGGCTGGGATTAGCTTAAGTCTCAAGCCGCTCCATGCATCACTTACCTTAGCGATACAAGCACCAAGAAAGTCCATTGACCCTGTAACCTACAAAGATTTCGGCTGAGTCGAAACAGGGTAGGGTTCCGCCTTACTTTCTCAGCAGTTGATCCAGCACCATCCGCTATAGTTTGACCTCAATTTCACCCCAAACATTCAAGATGGACTTGCCGCTGTTAGACATCTCATCCATCACGGCCACTTGGAGATCATCCCTGACGGTGCGCGTGGCAACAATGACACTGTTTTTTTTTTAAATTTTTTATTTTTTTTTTTTGCTGAGCCTTTTAGCCTTTTTGACACGCCGCTTTCGACTTTGCTGCGTTTGCTCTTCTGTAGAACAACCCTCTTCACGGCTTCCGCTGGTTGTTTCGAGATTGCTTTGGTAATCTTGCTTTTGTTGTAGTCTTCAACAATGGCCTGGTACCATAGCTTGTCTTGTTAGTTCCTTTCATTTGTAGTTCTCTAAGAATAAAAAGGGTCTTCTCATAAAAATGCTTTTTCTGGAGACTGATGTATTTCACTACTGGTGTTTGCTTTGGGACACTATGGCTGTTATCCTTAGCATCAACCTCAGATATGGATGTGGCTAGTTGAGGCGCCGGTAGAGTACTTTGGCTGGTACTAACTATACTGCCTGACGGTTCACCTACCTCTTGGCTTGAGGCAAGCAGCTCCTCTTCTGATGAGGTGCTGATAATATTTTTTTTCTTTAATTTTTTTTGTTTAATTCTTTATTTTTGTTATTGTTTTTTTTTTGCTGATTAATTTTTTAGATTTTGTTCCCACGAGTAATTCGGAAATGAAGGTCGTGTCCTGGCAGAGCCGATTTACCAGGATAAGGCATAAGTTACGACAGACCTGCCCCCGCATCTGAAGGAGCTCGTTAATGACTGGTTTAACCCCCAGCCTTGCATTTTTGGGCACGGTTTCGTGCAAAGCGCTCACACCACCACTGAAATCAGGTACCTCGATCCGATGATCAGAAAGCTTGTGTAAAGAATTAAACTATTGAGGAATTAAGAATCCCATACTAAGCTACCCGGTCTTAGCTAACCCCATCTTGACATCGCACAAGACTGCTGTGGTGGTTATTTCCGGCTGACACCCACGTGGAAGGTTAGGATGAGGTTTTTGTCGGCCAAGAAAGAGTTAGATCGATCATTTCCTGCTTTATGCTCGTGACGAAAGTAGGATTGTTACCAACATTGTGAATAACAAGGTTAGAGGGCAAATTTAGTTCTAGCAACTTCTCACCCTACAGCTACATTTACAGTTACTCCAAAAGATGCGATGGGAATTAGCATCACAGCCAATAATCAGCCCGAAATTGTTCGATTCTGCCTATAAGTAAACTGGTTACCCTATGCAGAGTTAAAACCATTAGCCTTTTTCGTGATCTTTGATGCTGAGGGTTGGTTCACGAAAAAACTTACAATACTTAAAGAAGCTATGGTCTTGTTAACAGCGGAAAATAAACGCGGCGTGCCCTTATTTGCTATCAAAATCTCTTATTTCATCGATAAACAAAGTAATAGTAAGGATTATGTTTATTCTACACCCGTACGTTTACACCTTGAACTTATCAACCACTTGATCTGTCCACCATATCAACTTCGCAATAAATTAGCTCGATACCTAAAGGGATGGAACAAAATATAGCCAAGTTGATTCAACCATTTAACTATAAAATTCTAACCAACAGCGGATGGTTGCAATTTGCAACACTGCCACAATTTCACCCACTTGGCTCTTCCTTGCCGATAAATAAAATTAAGTTCCTCCAAAGGACCAACCGAAAAATAGCTTGTCTTTGAGTATTTTGCCACTAAATAAAAAAAAATAAATAAAACCTTAACCGGAAAATAGATAAAAGGGTTGCCTAAGGAAAACCGACGTATCCCTCGAAATTGAGAACTTGTATGACTTGCAGGTAGTTAAATGGAATTCCCCACCCTAAATGAGTTGAAGTTATTTCGTTCGATATCCAATAAGAAAAAAAAAATGTTTTCCTCTCCGGTCTGTATAGCGAATAAAAAGAACGATGTGTGAATAAAAGAAAAGTCAACCGGTAGGAACACCCTTGACTTGTACTCGTAACATCCGACATCATTTCGTTTATTGGCGTGTCTTCCAAGAAAATGATGTGGATTTTTCCACATTACTTGTGAACTTGTAGGGAAAACTCATTCAGTTCAACATCTTAATATTGGAAAAGCTAACCGTGACTTACAACTTTTTGTTATATGTTTTCTACAATCATTCAATATAATTGAGTGGTTTATCGTCCTGAGAGAGATATTACGCAATTGACAGATAGTCCCTTGTAGTAAAGTAAAAAGGGTAAAATGTCGACTAGTTTTTGAATAATCCATTTTTTGTAATAAAGACATATACATATGTATATGTGCACGTATGTATAACAGTAATGTTTTATTATAGATTTTCAAGATTTTGTCTAGAAAAACCCGAATCATAATGAAATGAAGAACTCCAGCTTGTAAATAGCGATTGCTAATTTGTCCTACATCTTACTCGACGAATTCGAACACTTTTGACTTTGTCGATATCGTTGGATAATCGGTATAGTTCGCTATTGTATCTTCTCTTCCATACCCATAACGGCACCAAAAATCACTTAAAAAATTCTCCAAGGATGTTTTTATCCGGTTTTTGATAACGCCCATGCTTTTGCCGTATATAGCAGAATTGGGATGATGAGGGTATTACATAAACTCACCTTTCACTAGAAAATATTGCTTCCACTGAGAATGCGGCTGCATCTGTGAGGATAAATAAAGAACGTAGCTATTTATATAGTGTTTCTGTTGTTTTATTTGGCATTTCTAGTACTGGAACCGGACGGCTGATGATCGGACTGCATAGCATAGAGGCTCATTGATTAGTGCTTTGGAATACAAAGAGGTTAGAGTTTGAATCCCAAAAAAACACTATAAAGCTTTTCAAGGTTTTTCATTTCCTGCGACAAACTAGTGGAGTCTAGATTTGAGCCATTACGGAGGTTGTTAATCACATTCGGAAACGGCAACAAAAAACAATAGGGGTTAAACTCGGAAAACACGATATGGTTACATCACAAACGATTGTAAGTATGACTTCTGACATAGGCAAGAGCAACGCCACCATAGCCGCGATCGTTAAGACGGTGCGTAAACACCTGAATGGCCATAAGATTAATTTATAAATTTATAAATTTATAATACTTAAACAAATGGCGAAAACAGCTATGTATTTAGTAGCCATCTACATTACACAGAAATAGCAATATTGCCTACTTCTCATAGGCGATTTTCCTATAAATTGAAGCTAAAACAGATATGGACAATATTTTTCTCTATAATTCATATTGCTAGCCTAGTCATTTTATTTGTGACTACAGTCCTGTTGTTATTATGAAAATAGAAATTTAGAGTTAAAATTCCTGTAATTATAATAAAAAGCACATGTGCCAATAATATTCCACTAACCCTCTTTCGGCAATTTTTATAGCACATATTCAGTGTAGTTGTCCGTGAGAGGGCTTTGCTATTTAATAGCCTTCTTAGCCCAAAGGAAAAACGGTTGGCAAGAGTAGTTCTTCGCTTGATCTCTGCGACAAAATCCTTAACTACTTTAGAATTGTATTGTAGCTTCATATTGTGACGTTCTGTCCACATAGCCGATGTTGATTGTGCATAGGTTTTCAATAGGGACATAAGAATTTTCTATTTTAATATAAACGTACCCTTAAACTTTTTTTATGATATGTAAATTTCAAAACGTCAGTCAAGGTTTACATTTTTATCATGGTGAAGTACACGAACAAGCAACGTTTGAAAATAATTAAAAATTGCTACCGAAATTCTGAGTTGGTGGTCGCAACTTTAAGAGAGCTTACTCCAATTTTCGACCGTAATAATCGTCCCACCAGACAGGCTGTGAGTACTATAGTGAATATATTCTAAAACATTATCACATATTGCTGTTTCACCTCATTTTAGTGAGGTGGACGGGAATATCAATAGCCATCGTACGATTGTATGGAGCATTTCGCCTGATAACCAAGTTTTGGTCGTGTTCTGCCGTTCTCTTCTGCTTGTAACTGTCGTGAGCTCCTCTCGTCAATCTATGCAGTGCCGCTTTATAAACCACTTGCTTTCTTGCATGCGCTTGGTGGCACTCTTCATCAAAATAAGGGTTTCTTTATGGTGGGGGGGTTTCAGAGGCTACGCCTTTTATGACTTGCTAAAAAAGATACAATTGGTCATTTGGGCTTAACGTTGACAGTATTGGACTTTATGACATGTTTAAGGTAACGCCTTTGGCAAAGGTTCTGGCAGTTGAATGTGCCTGAGATATCCGCATACGTACTTTGGCAGCAACAAGGTAGCGACCGGAATCGGAAGATGCGAACATCAAAATTAATCGAGTGCCTTACATAGTTACCCTGTAACAGTTAGTTGATCCGGAGAGCACCAGATGGGCGGGAATCGTATACGTCGCTCAAGCTGTATTTTCCGACGATACGACAAAAGATGCCATCCTTTCCAATTTTTGAATTAAAATCGCCAAGTACTATTTTAACGTCACACCGCAGAATTTTATGGTAGTTCCTGCCGAGAAGCTCATAAAAGCAATCTTTGATCACTTTGTCCTTATACACTGTGGGGTGTGAGCGTATATTATGCTGATGAATAATTAAACCTGGCCCTAATGTGAGTTACCATCGGGGTTAGTTCACTTGCATGAAGCTCAAAACTTGTTGTCTAAGTCTGCCTCTGACAACAAATCCGCAAATCCTTGTTGCACTCTCTATAGTAGCTGACGACATTTTGCAAAATTTAACAACATCACCTTCTCCTCTAGTGCTACTGATATATATATATTTTTTTTTTTATTATAAAGAAGTATATGTGAATTTTTAGAACAATGCCTTTAAGCAGAATCATAAAGTCTAATTAAAGCACCACAAAACGAAGCTTACTCGATAATTGGTCCAAAAAGGATAATAGAAATAGAAATTTACCCTAAGTTGGAACATGTTATACATTATTGCATTTCACACAAACTACCACTCTAACGATTCTAATTAAAATCATTTCCATAGATATGATTTCGTTATATCACCGCGTAACTATGTATATTACTCGACAGCTTCATTACAACAAGCTGGCGCATCCTTTCCAACTCAAAATTTTTTAGCATCCTCCTTGTTTTTTTAACCCTTCCAACCGAACTCCATTCGGTTTTGTTGCTTTGCATTTTGCACTTAAAACAACAGAAATTCAGCAAGGACATGAAAACAGCTGTGTGCTAGAGAAAAGGAACTTAATTTAATATTTTGACAGTACTCTGTGTAGTCGTACAACATAAATAATTAACGCCCCAAACACACAAACTGTCTTAAAATGGTTTTCCTGTTTTAATTTTGATTTTTTTTTTTCCACTTTGTGTATAGTTAGTTCAGATCACTGTAACGAAAATTTATTTAATTAGATTGGAAAGGGAGAAACAAAACTTGTTCTACATACAAAATTTTAACGAATTTTTCTTTATCCTACAAAATGCATCTTTCGAGTTCGTTTGTCATTAAGAGCTATAGGGTACCACAGCAGCGTTGGTACGCTAACTACGAGTATATTTGTGCGATACTTACGAATGCTGAGCAAGTGCCTTAGTATAAATGGAATACCTTAGAGCAGTGCCCAGTAAACTCTACATTGTTGCAATATGGAATTGAAAAAAACATTATAACAGTTAATCTTTTTACATTTTGTTTGCACTTTCAATTGCCAACCCTCTGCTTTTATTTGGTAGTGTAAATTGATTCTTTTGCACGTTCCCTCAGAACGGTTGAAGTGGGTGATTTCTTTGCTTTCATTGTATGTAGTAAAGTATACATCAGATTGATTTGTCGACCGCAAGTCGTGGGCATTTTTCCAATCGTACTGAACCTGAAGCAAATACTAACCAAGCTTTAGTTATGACTGCTGTATTCCCTTCGGTTGCTTTGTGTTATGTATGCACAATTTATTTCGAAGCCTTTTTAAAAAATTGTTGCTGTTCATATCCAGGGCTATGTTTAGTCTAGTGGTAGAAGATTTTTAAGTACCCCAAACAGTATATGAAATGAAAATACTACTATACTAATAAATGTGAGTAAACGGTCCTTAACAGTTGCTGTCTAATGTAGATATCGATTTCATTCACCTATTTGGTGAAGCCACCATAGAGTACCTCCCGTAAGATGTAATAGAGCACAAACAATATACAATATACAGCATATTAATTCAGCAGACCAAATCACCCAAATCACATGTGCAAGTCTCCAGTAGTAACTAATAAGCAGATTCAATTTCTTCCTTGTCCCTGCAGCTCCTGAAGTAGTCATTGTGGGCTACCCAAAAACGATAACCTCTTGAATTCCTCCGACTACGAGTAAACTAAAAGACAAAGTGCCCAATAGTTCGTGCAAGTGTCCAAGTTATGCCCGCAGCATAAGTGAAAGGCATTACCCTCACACTTTTTTTTAGTAAAATTAAAAAGGAAAAGAAAGATAGAAAAGGCGGTAAACATCATTACTTGTAGTATGTACCTACCTTTATAAGGTTTATATATACATACGAGTACATATATGTAATGTGGGCATCGGAGGTCTCAATTTCACATAAACAGTTGGCGATTTAGTCAAAACTGAGACTAGTGCGCTCACTTACTATTAGCTCGGGCGGAACGTGAAGGTTGCAGGGATTATTTGCTGCTTACAGGCGAATTAGAACCTTGTTAGAGAGGTATGAAATAACGTGCAGCTTAAGCAGGATGTCAGAGTTGTAAAGAAAGGCTCTGCGAGTTCATTGTACCTCGACTGGGAGGAAGTGTTGGGCATTCTGGCGATCACACGTTTCCCTTGCTGCACAGAATTATCCGTGAATGGTTCACCTACATATAGTGGATCCTACGACGGATATGAACGAACTCAGCAAACTAATCCACTGCCACGCAACACATTAAATCATTTGCTTCATATAATCCACCTGCAAAGTCTAAATGAAGCTATTCTTCCATCGTTAATAAGATTGACAGCTACTATCGTAAGCTACGGTCCTAAAGATTTGTAAGTGTTGCTTGTCATTTTTATTCTCAAGGCTGAGAAAGTACAGTACACAATAGAGATCGATTGTTCCGGGTTTTCAACAACGCAGCAATCTTTAGAAAACTTCTTAGGGCACATCTCAACATTGGTTTATGCGTATGTTTTAATTATCAATGAAGTTCACTTTCAGGTTTGAAAAGGTCTTACCTCCTTTATAAAAGGTCTTACCTCTTGCCTTGTCATCTTTACGCGACGTCAGTCTTATGAGTATTAATGGTTTGTTAACTATTTGATGTGATGGCTATCATTGCTCAGGCAAAATTACACCTAGCCCCAAGCACAAGTCTATTATGTCATCATATCTGATGATATATGATTATACTGTGATGTACTGATTTTATAGATATCAAGTCTCAGCTTAGGTCTCCTGAGCGTGAGTTACAATTTCGTCCCCTCGATAGTTTCTGCAGAGATTGTTGGAGGGAATGCTCATTCTTTTGGTGTGTCTGTCTATGAGACTGCGCCACGTGCGGCTGCAATTACACAGTTTAAGCTTTACTACTACTTGAAGGCAGACATTTTGTTTTATATGAATGAAAATCTGCCTCGAACATTTTTCTGGTTTCAGTTTCAATGTGGAATTCGATCGACTTAGTGCTACAGACTATCACGTGTTAAAATGTTGCCTATAAAATAAATAAAGGGTACGACTGGATCGCAAGAAATTGCACACAAGTGCTTTTACCAGAGAGGGTAATCCACAAGGATGTCGTTTACTAGCTTTCCTAAATTTATACGTCAAGGCTTACCTTCAAGTGTTTGCTACAAATATTATATAAAATTCAACCTGTTCGGCTAGATAACAGGAACTGGTTTAAAATAGTTGAAAAGAGAGGAAAAGGGAGGTAAAACATGGCAAGTAGTGCCCTATCGAAACTAAGTCCTCAGGCCTAAAATAAAACTAAATTTCGATTTCAATATCTGTTGCGGCCGAAACCGAATATGTTCGCATATTCAGATCATATGATACCCTTATCCATCATCTTCTAACCCAGACCTAATAAAGTGGGTGTAGCATTTTGAAATTTTCAATTCAAATTCATGAAATGCATATCTTTATAATCAAAGTATAATTAAGTAACTTATAAAAGATTTTATTAGAACAAAATGTTGTATGGCTCCTTCTTATAAGGAAAGGCTTGACTATAATTAATTGTTTCCAAAGTTCATGGATTCTGATAAGATCTTGAAAATACGACTTATCTATCAAAGTAAGTAGCTTTAAAAAAGAAATATCCAGTTTTTTTTTAAAGAAAACGCCACCAAAAAGTGGGCGTGGCATTATACAATAAATGAACGAATTGTAGAGTATGGCAACTTTTACATACTTTGTTATAGCCATGTTTTTCAATTTCTAATAAAAATATTGAAAAAGATCTTTTTTAGGGTAGGCGTGTCTGTACACGGATTTTAAGAATGTTAACACTTCTAAAAAGCTTTTATACTAAATTTCAACTTACTAGCTCAAAATTCAAGGCCCAAAAACTGACATGTCTAGATCGACTTAATTTTGGATGCTGATCACAAACTCTTTTCTGCATTTGCGTTTATTCCAGCACCAGTTGTAAATGCCTCAATATATATTTCAATCATTATTTTTAAGACAATTGGATATATTTCTAACGTAGAAAATGAAACTCTCTATATTGGGCTTGGTCCACTTTAGATATTAACTTCCGTTCTCTTTCCTTTCCTCGAAAATGGATAAGCTCAATAATATAAAATGAATTAGTATACTGCACGGCTTTCTGCGTTGCACGGCTTTAACCCAAGAACGGCTGAACCGATTCCGATGCCGTTTACTTTGTTGAAATTTATCTAGCCATATTTACGGATATTTAAACATCATGCTCCGCTCTGCAAAAGCTGATCAACTGCCACTATAAAATAACTGGATAAGATAAATGGGTTTCATATCCGAAAACAGTTAGAAAAATAAACTGTTTCATAAATACAATGTAAAATAAAAAGATAATGTGTATTGTACACCACGAAATGAGTGGTGTACATATATGATAGTTTCGGCAATGTTTTGGCCGAAAATAAAATCGATGGCAGTATATTGGTGGCAAGTGGATAGTAAGAATTATTCACCTTTTTTCCCTGCGAAATTTACACCCGAGTACTGCTTCGTTCTGTAGAACTTAGCACAACTAAACTTTTAAAAGTTTTTTCCGAAATCTCTGTTAGGAATGATGGGGTGTCTTAAAGTATCTTCCATTGCTCTACACTACGAGTATTAATCCCTTGTATTATGGCTTAAAGTAGAACCACAAACTGCTGAAGCTTTCATGGGCCTTAAACTATTTTGAATAATCACTATGGAATTTTAAATGTACCCTGCTAAGGACAGCTTTATTTCAGCCTGTTTCCCTCAACAATATATTTAAATTCACTTTAAGTAAAAAAACAAAAATTATTTTTATAGACAAAAATTATGGTAATCGTATTTACTTGTTGTTGGTTTAATGATTCCCTAGACGAGCTGTACAAATGCGATAAAGAGATCCAGGCTCAGTGTTCATTGGCATTTTATACGAAAATAAGTTATAAAATCCTAATGAGGGCAATCATTTTAACGATGCATGCGTGTATGGGGGGATTAAATATCACTTAAATGACTGAAAGCTGTAAAAATGGGACATGTACTCTTGTTATTGATTCAGTTAGTCAGTTTTATTTTTCTAATTTCTCAGCCATTGACACAGAAGTATACATAGTAAATTTAATGACAGAATGTGAATTTTAAATTAGGTCATACGGAGTTGAGTGAGGGTGGTAAAAAGGTTTTTCGTACATCGATTTAAACTTATACAACTATGACTGCAAAAAGGGAAGAAATTTCTGTGGTTTTGAGCAACCACCGGAAAACCTAATACACCTTAGCACCTTAGTTCCAAACTCTTCAAAGTGATTTCGTACATCGATTCTTTCAAGCTCCCATCTGTGCTATGAAACAAAAACTTCAAATCTCAGACTTACTTCAATACGTGCACCGCGCAACGTAGACGATTTAAAAGTAAATACGATGTAATCTATCAGTATTTCCTTTACCACATTCTTTGAACAATTTACTTAGAGTGTGCCCGTGCGTCTTCTTTTCAAATGCACATGACTGGAAGAATCAATATAATCCTGTTCCACGTTATAACAACGGCAAACGATAAGCAACGAAGTGGATTTCTGCATTCTTTTGAGGAATCAAATCTTTGCGTAACATCGATTAGATTGAAATTTACATCTCATTTGCATCAAATGCTGGTGGAATGTTAGCAAAACAAAAATTTTAGGAAGAAAGCGGATTGGAATGTTCTTTTGTCGGTTCCGCATTGAGTTATATGTATTTATGTTAATCTTTTGTCTGGCATCCATCGATTGATTTCCGATAATGCGGTTTGTTAAGGTGGGGTTTATTTTCATTATGTGTATATTAATTGTGATACATAGTTATACATAACTATATACCCCCAAAAGCATATTGTATTTGTAATCAGCATCAAATAATATATCGAACTAGCCATGTCCGTCCGTCTGTATGTCACACCTTTTTGGGGCCTTGAATTTTGAGCTATCAACGTGAAATCTGGTATATAAGTTTTTCAGAATCAAGCACTGCAAGTGAAAAATTGTTAAAACCCGTTAACTTTAAACAAATTTTGTTTTTCTCAATTTGTTTACTACTAGAATCTGAAAAATATTATCTAGGTAAAATATGATGTTTTTTTTAATTCAAAATAATCTCTATTTAGCGTTCGTTTGTACATCTTGGTTGGGATGATTAAAGTATAGAGATTAGATACAATATTGTGTTCTTAGCAACTACGATTATTCAAAAACAAGTTTACAATTCTTAAATACATTATACATGGCACGCGTTTTCATAGAAAAAAACAACATATATTGGTTTCTAAAGCCATTTAAGTCGTGTTGTGAATGTCTCATCAAAATCCGTGAACTTCTGTTACAAATTTTGGGAGCCACGCCCACTTTTTGCTAAGAAAACGGTTTATTAAAAAATTTTTTTTAAAAATCGTGAAAATATTTTCTGTATAGAAAGATATCACTTCATCTGTCTTACAAATTTCCCAACGCCATGCTCACTTCATTATGGGTGAGTTAAAAGACGGAGAATAGGGTATCATACAATTTGTTCTAGGTGGACTATTTTTATATATTACGATATACATATAGTATGTGCGTACGAAAGTACTTTAATTTCCCTTATAAATCTTGAGCAAAGTGCCTACTATGAATGTATTTTTACTGGAAAAATCGCATCTTGTTAAAAAATATTGAAATTTTGATGGAAATATATTCTAATCAAAGAAATTAATTTGGTTGTAGATGAGAATTGTGGCTAATATGCAATGGCAGGGATTGACAGAGACTGCCCACAAAGTGGCGTTCTATTTCCACTGTTATGGTGCATGTTGGTTGAGTCCATGCTAAGCACTCTCAACAGTTTTAACCTGTATGCTCAGGCATACGCGGATGATATTGCCTTACTTTCTATCGGATACTGTCTAGAGACTGCTTGAAGGTGCAGATAGCCCTTTCGGATAATGCTTTCAAAACTGAGATTCTTCTCCTCACAAGAAAGAGAAAGTTAGTCGATCTAACTCAGTCCGTTGTCCTGTACAGACTGTTAGAACCAAAATAATTATGTATTTATTAGTTTCACTGAATATCAAAGAACGGTTCGTCTCGGCTGCAAGGGGGAGATCTCTAGAAAGAAAGGCTCTGCACTAGGTGCATTGTGGAACGTCCTTCCTTTTGATATTTATATCATGGGCTGCAATATAAAGGAAATCTTCCGATTTAAGCGAGGTTGCTTTTGGTGCAACCGAGCTAGAGTTTTAATGACCTTGCGCTAAATTTTTCTTTCGATTCTTGTCTTGATATACCATCTGACGCAATTGAGACAAAAGAACTCCGACTACTGCTTAAATTTAAAGAGAACGTTCCTCGCGCTCAAGTCTGACTTTAACATGCATCTCAAGCATATGATGCCAATGTCTTCGTGGAGGATGACAATATTAAGATCTTCCTCTGTCCTTCGTCTTAAGCTATATATGAGTATAGTCCTGGAAGTCATGTAGAAATGACTGCTTGCAACTTACTGTTGTTCTTATGGGCCACTACACTTTTGTCAAGCATACTGATGTTTTTACTCACATCTAAGATGCTGACAGCTATTGTTTGATCTTTTATGAACTATGTGCTGATAAAACCCAATGATACACTTATAAGAACAAATCGGAAAGGCAGATACGTGTAGTAGCTAGAGGACTACACGCTCCGTCCTTAAAATTGTTGATACTGTCAATATCGTTAAATGAGAAAAGCAATAATCGGAAGGCGAGGAAACTACGATTAAGCGCAATTTTCCTCTTTGACAACCTTCGATAAGACCGATAATTTAGACAAAATTTATGAAATGAAAAAGATTTTCAATATCCTAGTCAAAATCGAGCCTTTGCGTAAGGTTGCAAAATTAATCCCACACTGCAAATGTTGCCAAGGATTCCGTCACAAGTAATCGTATTGTCAGAAAGAGCGACAATGTGTAAAATCCGCCGGAAATCAGCTCTCCAAAGACTTGGAATAAGTAAACAAACCGCTGTAACGCGTATTAATTCCAAAGGAAAACACCCGGCTAACTATCGATACTGCAGAGTAGCTAAGAACCCGCAAAAACTGTGGGTTTTGCAACACTAATAACTGAAAATTAAGGCCTAAGACCGTTAAAGAAACAGTAGTAAAAGAAAATCCATCGGGCTCTAGTGATAAAAGAAAAGCGATCGTGTTTTGGACGTCAGACTTCGAGCACAGACACAGATTCAAGCCGCGGCATCAGAAAATGGAAGAACAGTATCCAACGTTTTCTCTGTTATTTGTGCGATGTTAGTTAAGACCGAAAATAATTGTCGTAACAAGCGAATATGAATATGAAATGAATGCTCAATATCTTAATTTGGAATGCAAATGCACTCCTACAAAAACTTGATGAGCTAGAAATATTCATACAACAAAAGATATTGACGTGGGCTTGATCTCGTAAACCTATGAGAAGCAGGAATCGTATGCAAAGATAAGAGGCTATAGTGATTATCACGCTTATCACCCATCGGAAAAGGCAAGAGACGGATCATCTTTGTACATAAAAGACTCTGTCAAACATTTTGGAGCCCTAAAAATAGAGCTTCAAGTAAGCACGGTACGCGTAAAAATAGACATAATTATTTTACCATCTCATCTATATATTGAACATATAGGTAGTTGCGGAAAATGTTCACCAAGTTAGGTATAATGTAGTTTTTTGTTTTCTGTATCATAATGTGGTATAGTATCCCACCCGGGCCAGCATCTTATAGGTTTCAAAGGTACTAGTAGTCCGGTCAACCTTTTCTATATTCACTATTAGTGATTGCATTTGATATAGTGAATTTCGTTAATGGGATACTGCTTGGGTATAGCATTTCGCGGTACAGTTTGGAAAAAAGCATACTAAGCAGTTGATCGAGATTTCCAGAGCAGAATTCTGTCCACTCACCATTATATTATTTCTAAAAAAACCCAGACCCGATGGTGCCTTTGACAAGATCTTTTTTAGCCTTCAGCGGCCCTTATACAGTCAATCGATTGACATCAAGCATGGTGTATATGTGTATTGACACTACCCCTTGCACAGTTCAATCGATTGACGTCAAATTTTTAGTTTTTGTCAGTTTTCGTAGTGTACGGATTTGCGGTCATTGAAACGGATGATTGTATTGCATATATTGCTCTTGCACTTTGCATAAAGTGACATCCGCTTTTTGTGCATCAGGATACTTTACTTTATATTTTCTACTAAAACTTCATATTGCTGCAATATTTTATTTCGGTCGCCGTCATCTTTCCTTTGCACATCCCATAAACTCGGTAATTACCGATAAGTTTCAATTAATTCCGATACAAATGCTCGGTCTTCACCATCCCTCAATTTTCCGCTAGCGCCAGACATGTTTCCTCTTCCGTGACACAACATATAATGAAGTAATTATGCCAATCCAACCCTTACACACATCAATCAGCATGTCATGCAAAATCAAAAATGTTTTGATTTTCGTCAATCAGATACATTTTCACAAATGCATGTAAGTGATTGATGTCAACCGATTGACCGTGTAAGTCTGCTTTACTGTTTCATTGACGTCTTTAATCACGCTGCAGAACTCTTTCCATGCTATACGTTTGACGGTTCTTATTTTTTACTTATTTGCTTTTCTAAAATGTAAAAAGAATAAACAGTGAAGCCAACAAAGAACAAACTCTTTAGTTTTGCCGAAGCACTTTCTCAAACAACATGCCGGTAAATGTAATTACATCACATCGTCAAAGATGCGACCAAATGAATTCATTAAATGAAGACCTGCAGCAAATCTTGCAATGAGGAAAATTTAAGTTAGTAAACGTCAATGCGAATAAAACCGAATAGAGCTTCGAACGAACGAAAATCTGTTTAGAATAAAGAGATACTTCATAGCGAAACAACTCTTTCTTCTGTACAAAGCACAAGTTATTGAGTATTATTTACATGTATGGAGCTCAGCTCTTAAACATTCCTCTTCACCTACTTGACAGCATACAAAGATGAGCATTGTTCACACGATAGCATACGACGAACAGTCCGCTTGGTTACAGACATATGGCTACTACGGCAGGTATTCTGTAGACCTCGATGAAATAATACCTAAAAATGGGACATTTAAGCGTTCCACTAGGAAAGCCGCTTCTACCCATCACCTTTGTGTAGATCTATCAATCGTGTAAATATCGCTCAATCAAAATTCCTTCTGCTACAGGTCAAGTAAACTTTGGAATTCACTCCCAGGAGACATATTTCCAGAAGCTTTTAATCCAACAACATGCAACAGGCAACTCGGAGCGCTATCCCAATATTATAGGTTCGCCTTTTCTGGGAGAAAGTTATGAAAATAAAGGGCACGATTTCAAATTTAAGCCAAATAGATAAAAAACAACAAAAAGTGGCTTTTTTTCTTTAAACGCGTTGAAAAGCTGAAAAGCTTACATATATGCATATGTCAAAAATGACATAGATATCGAATTTGAATAAAATCACCTCAGCCATATCCATATCATAGATAATTTTGGAAATCCTGTTAATAAGTTAAGTACAGCTATTCGAATTTTTAGCGAAAAATCGAGTACCCAGTTTTACTACCCGCATTACACCAATAATCAAAATTTCAAAATTGGCTCTAAGTAAAGTACCGTTAATTTTGAGTCTAGAACAAAAATTTCAATTCTGCCGTGGGCATTACACAGACCCCAGATATGAATTTTGTTGAAAATTCGTCCAGCCGTAGGTATAGACAGACAGACAGAATCGCGAGATCCAGTTTTTTTTAGATTCTCTTTACAATAATGTCACGATTGATCAAAATATCGAGATCGAAAATTTTCGCGAAAAGAATATTTCCCCTATAGGAGCAAGCAAAAATAGAGTGCTTATAGCTTGTAGTCAAAATACGTACGAGTACATTACTTCTGTTTCTATATTTTCCACCAGGCTTTAAGTTTTTACTTTAAAATCTTACGTGAATTTGTGGACAATGCAAACAAAAAGAGCACAAACTCTGAACAAGCATTAAATTAACACAAAGAAGCACACATTTCACCCTCAGGGAAATACGTCGAATTAAAAGGAAGCTGCTGTATGTGTGTTCATGAACCTACCCCAACACTGTTACTGATGATGTTGCTCAACAGTTGGTTGTCGGTTCGTGGGTGATAATGGCCTAGAGAACATACATACACACATCTCACTCCCCGTGTAGAATGTCGACGTTAAACAAAGAACAAGCACCAGTCAGACAGACAATTTATGAAACCACGACCGGGGAAAAGTGGAAAAGATTGAAAGTGGAAACACTGCGCATTGAGTGATACCACAGACCGAGGGCGTCAATTTGCGGCACAAGAACTGCCCCCAAGGACCCATTTAGAGGAGAATAATAAAATTAAATGAAGAGAGAGCTGTCGGTGAATGTGTGCCTCGGTGGTGTCCACTGAGGAATTGTGGACAATTATTATGAGATATGTGTATTTTCATCCTCCTTAGGGGATGATGAATCTCTGGCAATTAAGCAATGGGATTTTTGAATCTTACATCAAGATAGACACTCATGGTCGCAATCATAGTTCAGATTGTACTTTAAACCCCTGGAGGGGTGTGTGGGGAGACAAAACGTATGGCCTAATTCAACTAAAGGTGTGATGTATGTGGACAGGAGATAGTTGGTATTGAGTTAATAACCTTATACGAGTATAAACAGATGACATACGAATATAGTAGCTCGTTTTAATGACAGTAACCTCGGGTGAATTTATTAAGTTCTTGTTGAAGGCTTGGCATATGCTAAGTAGGTCATCAGTCGTATCACTAGGAGATTAGGTGGGTAGATACTACTACTACTAACTTGAGTTGACCAAATTATGTATCCAAACCCATCGATAAATGGGAATTCCAATCAAGGAACGAAATTTCAAACATTTGCACCAAAATTCCAATATACTCCTATTTGACAAAACTGAGATAGTTCATAGTGCTTACTTGTATTTTTTTTTTTAATTTTTCTATATGGTTCATCACACAGCATTTCTTATTTCATAACGGGCGGATGCGTTCTTTACATTGAACTTGCGTGTCTTTATACCCACCGGTATCAATCTGTTTTTCCACAGGTAGTCCTGGTTGTGGACGATCAAAATCGAAGAAAGTTTATATTACATTTCAGGTAGAAAAAATTCATTTTTTTTAGCATAGTATCTATGTGAGAAAAACAAATATTTTTTTTAAAAACAATTAAAATTTGTCCATAAAAATATAACTCGATAATAATTCAACTCTTCGTTCTCAGTTCCATCCCAGACTTTCTCGGTTTTTTCCCCTATTAAATCCCCGGCCTTTCGAATTTCACCCCCACCTTGCGTGTACAGCCACATTCTTAAAAGTTCGATTCCCGAAATTTCAAAATCCAGCAACGTCATTTGCAATTCCAGCCCGGAGTTCCCAGTTTTGCAATGTGAGAAACCAAGTTCTCAAGATCAAGGACCGCTTCCACGAAGTCAAGAGAGATGATATGTATGTGTGTTATGATTTACATGTCATCAGGATAGATTAGAGCCCCTGACCACACATTCGGTAAAGATCATTGGTCTAAGATGGCAACCTTGACGAATAAATTTTTATCAGAAAGAACGTATTAGAACAGTTAGATACTTCACTCTTACACTATTTTCGTGAATAGGGACAATGTACGAGTCCTTTAACAATCTACAGAAAACTCTGAAAAATTGATAATTGAAACAATAATCATCGAGCTTAAAAGGTATCACTTTTGATACAATTGTGTCACTGTGAGAAAATGAAAGTTCTAGGTAGATAGTGGTACCAATGAAAATACTAAAAATAACTCTAATTATCGGCACTCTGAAAATACAATACCCTCTTTTACACATCACACGGAACTTGAAACCCAATACTCTCATTATCTTAAAATCAAAAACCAATTGACCTCTAATAAAATTTGGATCTGCTTTCCTTCCCTTCGCTTTCCTGACAATCAAGTAATCCTAACGCGCACGTTTTTATGTTAATGACTGATAACCATGGCTAATAAATATTCATTCACAAGGGAAAAGTTTCAAAGTACTGATAACTTTGATTTGGGAAAATATATTTTACATTCATATGTTACATACAATAAATCCTCCACTATGGCCAAATCGTTTTGCGGACACATACTGGAATTCTCTTCTCGAAATTTATCCGTTTTAGTTTTGAAAGAGATTTCATAGATTCTGGGGAGAATCTAAGCTATTGAAGCTCGTCACAACAACTAGGAACCCAAACAATAGAGCGATGGAAATTCCCGAAAAATGAAAATAAATTAATAAAAAAAAAATTTAAAATGAGTGAAAAATAACCTAAAAAAAGAAAGAATACGAATGGATTTAACAATTGATTTTTATTACTATTCATTCCTCCGTTTGAAAGTGGCACGATAAATGAGTGTGGGGTGTTGTTACGAGTACGCGAGGTCAATTGCAATTGAAGTTATGTTGAATGGCTTATTTAAAGAGATTAGAAACATTATCCTTTAATCAGCAGAAATTAATTTTCCTGTGGAAAATTGCGTGTGCTGCAAGAGAGACAATATTCTCCCTAAAGCATCGCAATATAACAGAAAAGAATGACATGTATTCTGGGCTTGAAAGAATGAATGATTTTCGATCTTCTGGTGACAACCGAGGTTATTATTGCACACCTCGTTCGACTTAGTTTCCCTTTTAGAACTTAAAAGCCCATATTGGGTCTATGGGATGTATCTCTTCTTTATCTAGTAGATTTCCAAACTACTTATTTACTGTGGTTCACTTTCTAAGGATATGACCTAGAGTTTTATTGGCTTCGTCGCAAAATCTACATATTCCGTTTTTTCTAGAGGCGAAGATAGTGGATAGTGGAGGAGCAGAGCTTACAAAGTGATATGACGAAGTTCATAAGTATTCGAAAGTTGTTCCTACTTAAGCTGAAGCAGGTTTTAGATCTTCTACGATTGTGTCCTTGGAATGAGTTTTGGCAGTTTCTTAAAGAATTTTTGATTTTCTTCTATTTTTCTGCTCTTCATGGATGATGTGTGATCCATCCCGCAGAAGGCTTCCATCCCGCAAAAGGGTTCTGATCCCAGGACTATGCTTAAAGCCAGCCTATCGCCTCCGTCCTCACCATGTACTACAACGTGGAATGGGATCCAGTAAAGGGTTTCTTTTTTTGATTCTGTCCAGGTTTTTGAGATTGTCTATGCACCCACATTCCAACTTAGATGTGATTTTATTTTAGGAGCTCAGCGCTTCAATGGTAGCTTGGGTGTCTAACATGAATGCAATGTCTCTGCATTTTATAGTGTAGCTCTTGATCGCAGATTCACCAAGTTTTTAACGAAGCGGTAACTTTTGATCATATCGCTTCTGGGAATTTTCAGTATACCTATATAGAGAGACGTGGAATCTGAACCCAATGCATTTCCCTTTCTTATTCCCTCTAATAGATATGTATTATAGGTGTGAAAAATCGGCCCATCAACGTTATCGGGCACGACGTCATCGTCCCTAATAAAGGGTATTTCTTAAGAGGAGCGGGGTTTCCGTTAAGGATAACTGTCAAACTGGCTGTCGTTTTTTTAAGTGTCAATGATTTTTGTTTTCAGTAAAGACTAACAATTCATCGATTTGGACAGATTTACACCACAACAACGTTACCAAATCGTGGAATACTATAGCGTGACCATATGACAGTTTTTCCAATTGTTATGTTTCAGCAGTTTTCAAAGGTACCAATGACATCCAGATGTCAAAATATTCAGTGAGATTTGCCAAGAAATTATTAAAAAATATCGAAATTCCGGCTCAATTGTAAATAAGCAACGTGAATTTCGTCGAGGTTGGTCGTCAGTATCGAAGAAGACCCAGAAATGTCGATTCGGCGCCGATCAGCTGAATTCTGCTTCGCCAGAGAGTCAACCAGGCTTATTTTGCGGTTGGATTTGGGCCTACACGCGTAGAGATTGTGCTGATGCAAGAATTGAAGCCGGACAACCATAGCTAACGCCGTGAGTTCGCGAATTGGGCGCTGGAAATGTTGGTCGGAAATCTGGATTCTGGCCAAAAAATCATCTTCTCGGACGAGTCCCATTTTTGGCTCAGCGGCTATGTCAACAAGCAAAATTGCCATTATTGGAGCGACCACAATCCACAAGTGCACGACCAAGCATCAATCCATCTACAAACATTGACTGTTTGGTGTGGTTTATGGCACGGTGGCATCATCGTATCTTATTTCTTTCGAAATGAGGAAGGAGACACCGTTACTGTCAATGGTCCTCGGTGTAGAGCAATGATAACCAATTTTCTGTGGCCAGAGCTCGACAACTTCGATATATCCGAGCTGTGGTTCCAACAAGATGGCGCTAAATGCCATACAAGCGACGCAACGCTCGAAGTGGTGAAGGAGAAATTTGGCGACTTGGTCATCTCACGGCGAGCGTTCATCAATTTTTCTCTGGGGTTACGTCAAGTCCTTAGACTACGCTACCAAGCCAACCACTTTGGACGAGCTCGAGGCTAACATTCGAGACGCTATTGCCGGAATAACGGCGCACATATTGGACCGAGTCATCAAAAATTGGACCGACCGCTTGAAGCAGCAGCAAAGCCGAGGCGTAGTAAGAATCAGATTGACATTTCTTACCGTTGTTGTTTTATTTAAATTTATTTTCTTATCGTTCTTATCTGGTCACCATATATATTATCTCCGAAATCAGTGTTCAGTTACACAAACTCATCGAGCACTTCGTCAACTTTATGGACCAAATAATCGCCCATCTGAACGTTCGTCATTTTGTAGATAGATTTCGAACCAAATTAAAGCTATATAATAATAGGCCAAAAACGAGAATTAGACCAGTACGTTCCGAAGAAAATACCACCGCAGGGGTGCAGAAGAGCTTGGGCCTTATCCATCCACAACCTGGAAAACTTGGCATAATCCATTACAAGATTCAATTGGTGCTAGAATTGAAGCCGTTGGATCATGGCATGCGTCTGACCTTCGCTGAATCGGCTCCGGAATTTTATGACAAAATTATGTTTAGTTATGAGGCTCACTTTTGACAAAAAATGGGTATCACGGACGCCGAATACAAATTGCTTTATGTCGACATTGGTCGTAACGGTCGATTTTCCGATGGCGGCGTGTTCAACCGCTGCAGTTTTGGGCAAGCCAACAGGTTTGCTTACCACCACGGATAGAACTGTCTTCAATATTATCGTCTGACCTGTGCGCGCCGCATAATCGAAAACGTCTTCGGCATTATGTCGGCACGTTTTCGCGTCCTCCGGAAGCCAATCAATTTGAACGCAGAAAGTGGCGCTCGCGTGCTGTGCGCTTCACAATTACTTGGTGACCACAAATAAGGGGACGTACGCACCTGACGACTCCTTCGATAAATACGACAACAATGGCAACCTGGTTCATGCTGAATGGGGAGGTGTTACGATTGACGCAACGCTGCAGTCGGTCGCCGCACGAATGGAGACCACAATAGACGCCAAAAAGGTGCAGAAAGAGTTCGCGGGCTACTTTGTCGAGGAGGGTCAAGTGGAGTGGCAATACCAAAATATCTAAATATTATTTAATAGGAAAACAAAACAGCGAGTGGGCAGCAGTGGAGTGGCAATACCAAAATATCTAAGTATATATCTAAATATTATTTAATTGGAAAACAAAACAGCGAATGTTTTTTTTTTAAATAAAATTCATTTGTTTCAATTCGATTTTGTTTTATTTTGTTTTCTGAAAAAAAAAAAAAAAAAAAAAAATGCAATACAAAACTAGTGTTTTTCGTTATGCTCATTTTGTGAAATGTCGATCGGCATAATGTTGAGGCTGACAGTGGACGGGTCAATATCACGGCCACTTTCATCGACAAATCGCGACTGCTTCGGCGGCGGTGGAGCTGAAGTTTCAACAGCTTCCAACAGACTGAGCAGTTCGCGATTCAACCCACGTTGCACGAATGCTACTCGGTCAGGCGGAAGGGCACGCAATTCACTAGCAATATACATAGTCGCCAAAAGCACTGAATCTGTCGTCGTGTATCCTGAGCGAACTCAGTGAATTGAACGCTAGCTCTCCCATCACATTAACGCTAGGTGTCGGTGATGACGGCGGCGTTGGCGAAGGTCCTGGATTTGCACGACGTTTGCGATTCCCGACTACGACACTAGATGGCGGAGGTACCACCGAAAAATCAGCCAGAACCGATGCATCGGTATTTGCGGAAGCCTGCAAATTACACAATCAGTTCACAAAACAAAATCACAATTTAAAAATCAAATAGTTCACCAGTGACAATGATAACGTCGATTCAGTTGATTTCTAAATGTCGTTCGCTTCCAAGAACATCATCGATTTGAAATATCTCCAATTGATGACGACCGCTTCATCTGTGCCTTGCCCCGACTTCTTCGAGCGATACTTGGCCAAGTTACTTTTAAAGTAAATGCGCAAATTCATCCACTTGGCTTTGGCGTCATCCAATTTTTTGTTGCCAATCGCATTTGCTACCTCCTGCCAGGCGCCTGTTTTCGGTAATCTCTATTCTGACGTGCCGATGTCCCACAACACTCGCCGCTCCTCGACCGCCACAATCAATTGAATGATTTCGTCATGAGACCATTCATGCTCCACATTCACATAATTCCGTCTTTTCGTTTTTGGCAATTTATGGAATTCGATGTCACTCATTTTGCTGTGAACAATTTTCCATAAAAAACAATAGAATAAACTACGCGGACAACAAAAATAAAAAAAATTCAATACAATTTATAAATACTTACCAAAATCCGGAATCCAACAAACAATTTTATTTATTTTATTGAGAATAAAACTCATGCGAACTTCAAATTCAACTGAATTGTCAAAATCATTTGGGTATGCGTACGAAATTTGTGTATGCACCAATTTTCAGAATACACAAATGATGTGACATACACAAATGCTAATCAAATATACACAAATAGTCATAAATTAATTTATGTACATAAGTATTCATGACTTTAAATGCATTACATATTAGTAAATAAAAAACCTTCACCGCACCTGTACCTATATATTATTTATTTGCAAATCACTCATATTTGAAATTTAAAAAAGGTTGACAATTTTCTTAAACTGGGTAATTGCATATTTTAAACAAAAACGCAAGATTTGAAGCCGGGAGATTGTTAATTTGCAGCTAGCCAATATGGGGGTGGCGGTGATGTAGTGGTAACATCATCGCTTGTCACGCTGTTGGTTCACGGTTCAAATCTTGATATCAAGAATCATCTATATATATATTTCGCTTAAAATAAATAAAAGAGTCGGTCAATTGCGATAGTCAAGTCAACTCTACTGCGAAAGTATAACACTGGCACTAGGAGGGCGGAAAAAAAATACTGTGAATAATAAGCCACGACAATAAAAGCAAAACCAAAATGCTCCCCAGTTGTCTGGACACTACCCTTGGTTTACAGAAACTTAGAAAACTGAGTTTCAAACCACTACACCAAATCTTTCTTTCTCTCTCTCTCTCTCTATCTCTTCATCTCAACGCCCGTGAACTGTAATAGTAAAAGGGTATTTATATCCCCTTTGGCGTGGGCAAATTATATATGTGTATATATAAAAAAAAATATATACATTACATATATATATATTCGACTTCTATTTTCCAAAAACTTGGTAAGCCATCTGTTAATACAAAATTTAAACAAAATGGTAGGGGCCGTTTTCAATTGAAATTTCAATTTCGCCTGAATTTGTGATAATACAAATCCTAGGTATGAAGGTGAAAGAAAGAATAATTCCAGCCGTTTAGGCCATATAAATCATATAAGCAAGTGAATTTGTACACATGGTCTCTCCTAGCTCCTGTCATTGAAATTTTAGTCTTTCCCAAAAAAAGTTCTGCTCGGTCCGCTATTTTTCAAAATGGATGCCGTATTCAAAAATAGTGTTTTTGGCTAAAAAGAATGCCGGGGACAGTATTCTTTATCACAGAATTATCTACAAATTTTGTTATAATTTTTTTGATTTGTCACACCTTCGAGGCACAAAATTGTCTGGAAGCCACCGAGTGGAGTCCATTCAAAGGAACAAAAATTTGCAAATTTTCACACCTTCCAGAAGCCCCTGATTACCTTGGAAAGCACAACATTGCACACTTACCTCCGCACGCGAAATACAGGGTGTAAAAAATACTTTAGAAATCGAAAAACACGACTTGGAAGTATATGTGGCAACACCCATATTAGACCAGTGCGGTATTACACCACATTGTTTATACTACCTGCTGTCTTTGATAATAGTTCAGTTTCAATCGAGCGTCCATGGTGGTCGGAGCAATTTTATCTGAGTTAATTAATAAAGTTCAAAATAGAACGGAGTTCCTTTTTATTTGTGCCGTCAAACCGCGACTTTATTGGTGACCGCGACGTGATCCCGATTTTAAACGTGTCTTCTAATTTTAATTAATAAATCCTTTTTCTTTTTCACCTCGAACAACTTCGACCACCACCTTGAGCGTTTTTTTATTTTTGTCTCCCTCACCCCATGACACCATCATGCCTGATACGCCGGACCAATAACAGCAACCGCAAAACATCCGACCCGCACAGCCAAGTGGCTTAATATCATCTATGTCATCAGGTGAGATTAGAGCGCCGCCTTTCTGTGCTGAAAGACCAGCACTCTGGTTCGCCCAGTTAGAGGCTCAATTTACCACCCGTGGAGTCTCATCCAACACGCAAAAATTCTACCGCACAATCCCACTAATTGACACGCGGTATGCAGCAAAGGTGGAAGACATCATCGTCGGACCCCCGGTACCCATACCATGTGCTAAAAACAGCAATCATAACATGTTTTTCAAGGACAAATGAAGCTAAAATTATTCATCCTAACAGCTACGTCATCTAAAAAGTTTGGTTCCAGACATCGACGAAACAGTGCTCAAAACTCCATTTACTAAAGGAGACACGGGGCATGCCTTGCAATTCAAAAATCCGCTACGCTCGCAGAATTAGCCGAACAAGCAGACATTTACAACGAATGACGTCAGTCAGCAGATAGACAATTTGACAAAACAAGTGGCAGCACTTACACTATCCACCACACAATTGTCACGCTCTCGATTGACGTGGTAAACGTCAAAATAGAACTAGGTCACGAAGCAGACACGAGCATCGTGTGCCATCAATAGCAAATTTCATCTGCTGGTATCACACCAAATTCAACAAGGACGCTAAAAACCTTCCTGTGTACAAATTCCAACGAGAGTCGCTAGCGGCGTTCTTCTTCCTGTCGCCTCTTTGTGACAGATACCAAAACTCGAGACAAATTCTTGATTGACACAGGATCGTACGTATTGTACTACCCTTCAGGTAAGGTGCGCAATTTTATGAGAGCTCTCAATTACACGTTGATCGCTGCAAATGGCTCGCCAATAAATACCTTCGGCTCAGTCAACATCACACTCAATCTCAGCCTACGCAGGACTCTCACCTGACGATGCATCGTGGCAGACATCTCTGATCCCATCTGAGTCAATTCGGTTTACTCGTCGACCTCAAAAAGCAGTGCATTATCGACGGAACAACAGGATTCTCAGGAAAAGGGAAAATATTTCTCGCTCAAGCTTGTTCCATTTGAGTTCCATCAGCAGTCACTGTATGTGACACTCCGAAACCAGTTCCGCAGCGTCACCCAACCAAGTGAGGCAGCACAATCCCATCAGTACTCAACGCTGCACCACATCAAAACAAAAGTAGGACCACCAGTTTCCAGCAAGGCTAGGAAACTTGCACCGGACCGTCTCAAAATCGCCAAGGCTGAGTTCGTAAAGATGGTGGGTCTTGGCATCGCTCGCCGATCCAGCACCACATGGTCGTCCCCTCACCCAAGAAATCCGGTGAGTGACGTCCCTGCGGGAATTACAGATGCTTAAATGATCTCACCATTCCAGATTCTTATCCAGTGCGCTACCTTGGACTTTGCTGCAGAACTGCACAAGAAATCAATTTTCTCAACCATCGACTTGGTCCGTGCGTTCAACCAGATACCAGTCGTACTCGAAGACATCCAAAAAAAAAGACAGCGATCATCACCCCGTTTGGACTCTATGAATTTCCATTCATGACATTTGGCTTGCGGAATGCCGCACAAACGTTTCAACGTTCCATGGATGGGGTGACTCGGGATCTTCCTTTCGTCTTCACAAGTTTCGACGATTTGTTGGTAGCTTCAGAGGATCAGCAGTAGCACCTAGAACATCTGAAAATGCTGCTCCAATTTTTTTTTTTTTTTTTTTTTTTTTTTTTTTTTTTTTTTCCGAGGGTAGGTAAAAAATCTTCATGAAGACACTATGAGGTTCGGTAGCGCGTGCTCATAGTAGTGTGAGATTTTTACTCACTAAAAAAACCTCCCTTCGTGATAAATTTCTTTGATTACATACTACAACTAAGTTTTGACTTATCCAGCAGTTTTTCTTTTACGTATTGAGATCGTTTGGCAGGTCCCTTTCCATTGAAAGTTCCTGCTTGTTCCGCAAATTAGGCGCGGTTTCTTGCTATCGCGTTAAGTCGAAAGGTTTAGTCCTTTGTAGACGACGCAGTAGATTCCTCTCATCTAGAATTCGAAGGACTTCATTGTTAACGTGTCCTTGTAATCTGTTTTTATGCTTACGCGCGAAGTTTTTAATTTCATATTCGACTGTCGCAATTCCTAAATCTCTATGGATATCGCTATTTCTAATAAACCACGGTGCATTAACTATTGATCTTAGCACTTTATTTTCAAAAGTTTGTAAAATATTGACATTACTTATTTTGGTACAACCCCAAAGTTGTATTCCATATGTCCATATCGGCTTTAGCACTTGCTTGTATAAAAGCAGTTTGTTCTCTACATTAAGCTTGGAATGTTTTCCAAGTAACCAGTACATTTCTCTGTATTTGGTTTCGAGTTCTTTACGATTTTTCTTCACGTGCGATTTCCACTTCAGCTTAGCATCAAGTGTCATTCCAAGATACTTAGCCTCGTTTGCAAACGGAATTTGAACCGAGTTTGAAAAGATTGGCAAATTATTTATTTTCTTATCAGTAAAATTGACATGAACAGATTTGTTTTCGTTTAAAGCTAGTCGCCAAATCTTTGTCCATTCATTTACTTTATTCAATGCTTCTTGCAATTTTTCAGTCGATTCTTCGATCGTTTTACCCGTTGCCAGGATGGCAGTGTCGTCGGCAAATGTAGCTAATATGGTGCCTTCTTCTTGCGGTATATCGCGAGTATATAATAGGTACAAAAGCGGTCCAAGGACACTTCCCTGCGGCACCCCAGCCCTTATTTCTTTAAATTCCGAATATTCGTTTCCGTGTTTGACTCGGAAAAGTCGATTCGTCAAGTATTTTTCTAGAATATTATATAAGTGTTCCGGCAAAACTTGTCGTAATTTATATTTCAAGCCTTCATCAGTTATTCTATGCACTTGGTCTATTGTTGAGTGCTTGGTTCTAAACCCAAACTGGTGATTGGGAATAAGAGATCCTTCTTCTATAACCGGCTGTAATCGCTTAAGTACTATTCTTTCGAAAACTTTAGACATAATCGGCAGCAGCGAAATAGGTCTATACGATTTTGTATCATTCGACGGTTTTCCTGGCTTCAGAATCATTATTACTTCTGCGACTTTCCATTGACTCGGAACATATCCTAGTCTTATCGCTGCGTTTATAATGTAGAGGAACTTAACTAACGCTTTTCTAGGTAACGATTTAAGAAGCTCTCCTGTGATTAGGTCGTATCCAGGAGCTTTATTCGGTTTCAGTTTCTTTATTTCTTGTTGAAGTTCGGTCAGCCTTGCATTTCTTACTGTGTAATTGTGAAATGCTATATCCGACGCATTATCATTTTCAGCAAGCGCTTGCCCATCAAATGGTTTAAATGTTTCTTCTAAATGGGCGGCAAAGACTTCTGCTTTGTCTTTATCATTCTTGGCCCATTCGTTGTCATTTTTCTTGATTGGGGCCGCTTGTATTTTCGGTTTTTTAATGCCTTTTATAGCTTTCCAGAGCGAATAATTGGAATCTTTGTCCGCTGTTAAGCTTTCAATGCTGGTTTGTATTGTCCGGTTTTTAAAATCAATAATGGCCTTTTTTAGCAAGTTACACAAGCGATTCAAATGCGATTTATGTTGCGGAACACGAGTTTGTTGCCATTTTTTACGCGCTTTTCTCTTCTCCCTTACCATTTCTTTTATTTCCGGTGGATATTTTTGGGCATGATTGATTGGCGTTTTCCTTTGATAGGGAGTATTTTTTCACGCGGCGCGCTGCAGAACTTCAACAAATCGATCAATTTCGATTTCGAGTTCAGAAAACGTCCTAAGTGATACTCTCAGTTCGGTATGTTCTTCAACGTCTTTTTTAAAGCCTTCCCAATCAGTTTTTCTGCTAGTTAGTCTAGCAGGTACATCTTTTTTAATTAGGCGTTCGCTCATCTTTAGAATGATAGGGGAATGATCGGAAGAGAGATCAAAACTTTCATCAATTTTAATACATTTGTCTGGTATTCCTTTTACAACAAAGAAATCGATCAGATCGGGTATTTTGTTGTTATCAGTCGGCCAATATGTTGGTTTACCAGTCGAGTGAAAGTCGCATCTGTGTTGCATGCAGGCGTTGTAAAGTGCTCTGCCTTTTTGTGAGACACATCTTGAACCCCAGAAGGTGTGTTTTGCATTAAAATCACCGCCAATAACAAAATTCGGTCCAAGAGAGTTGAAAATATTTGTAAAATCATTTTTTTCAAGCCTGCAACGCAGTGGACAATAAATAGACGAGACATTGAAAGAGTAATGCCCATTTTTCACGCGTACAGTGCTCACTTGCATTGTTTCAAGCTCTATCATAATCTCTTCAGAGTGTTCGATGCAATCTTTTATGATTAAAGACGATCCGCCTCTGGCCCTTTCCGACGGGTGATAAGCGTGATAGGTACTGTATCCAGTAATGTTTACACGCGATAGTTTCGTCAGGTAAGTTTCACAGATCAAACATATGTCAATGTCATTTTCCCGTAGAAATATTTCTAGCTCTTCTAGTCTTTGTATGAGACCGTTGGCGTTCCATGCAACAATTTTAAGAAGTTTCGTCATGTTCGTTTTGAAATGCTCCTATTGTTAAGCTTATATTCAAGCTTCTCCAACCTGTCGACAATTAGCGTGTTTGTTTTTGTTTGCTCCTCAAGCCTCGCAAGGATAATAGAAAAGACGTGAGATACGGGGTTTTCCGAATTATCAGTGTTCGTTTTTATTGATGTTGATGCTTGAGCACGCGTCTGCATGTCAGAATCTGATGGCTTTTCTTTAGGCGCTTTTACCTTAACGCGGTGTGGAATTTGATCGGTGTTTGATGTCACAGCTTGAGCGTACGTAAGCGCGCCAGGGTCGGCTCGGTTGTCTCTAGTCACCTTTCTTGCAGCAGTTTTCGACTTTTCCTTATTTACCGGTTTTGAGGGTGGGTTTTCCGGCTGCATAAGTCGATCTCTTCTTTTTTGTAATTCTTTGGCTACTTCACAGCCTCTGTAATTAGCCGGATGCTTACCATTGCAGTTAATACACGCTGCAGGGGTTTTTTTGTTTACACCACACTCTTGACTAAGATGTTTACCGGCGCATTTGACACATCGCGGTTCTTTTCGGCAATATGTTTGCGTATGGTTGAATCCTTGGCATCGCTTGCACTGAGGTATCAACCTTGTATTCTTGCGCATGGGTTCGATTTTGACTACGACATTCAGAATTGTTCTTATTTCGTAAATCTTTTCTAAACTCTCAGCCTTATCAAAGGTTAGCATAAAAAGAGGAAGCTCGCGCTTAACCATCGTTTCCTCGCCTTCCAATTTTTGCTTTTCCCGTTTAATTAAGTTTACCGCATCGACGATTTTAAAGTTTTTGTTCTTCAAATCGTGAACAACGTCTTCCTTTCGGCATGAGGCATGAAGTCCTCTAGCTATGCTGCTCCAATGACTTCAAGAAGCCGGACTCATCATTAACGCCTCGAAGTCTCTCTTCGGAAAAGAGGAAGTGGTCTTTTGGGCCATCTGGTTTCTTCAAAGGGAATTTCTCCTCCGCCAGAGAGAGTGTCCGCAATTATGGATTTTCCGATACCCAAGACAGTCAAGCAGCTCCGCGCCTTCTTGGAAACTGTCAATTTTTATCGTAAATTTATAAAAAATGGCGCCCAGCTTCTCAAACCGCTCAACAACCAACTGGCAGGGCCGTGTGTGAAGGGCTCTCATGAAGTCAGCTGGACGCCGGATTTGGAGCAAACATTTCTGAGCTGCAAACAGGCGCTCACATATTCGGCGCAACTTGCTCACCCCGACATCAACGCCGAGTGGGCAGTTTTCACCGATGAATCGGAGCAAGCTATCGGAGCAGTCCTTCAGCAACGCTGTGGAATGGCCTGGCAACTATTGGCCTTCTTCAGTCGTAACTCTCGCCATCCGCTCAGAAGAAGTCAACGTATGACAGAGAGCTCCACGCTATTTATGAAGCTGTTCGACATTTTCGGCATATCTTTGAGGGGCGGCATATAACCATTTATACCGACCATAAGCCGATTATACACACGTTCAAACAACGCCCCGAACGCGCTTCACCCTGGCAATTTCGGAGTTTGGAACTCATTGGCCAGTTTAGCACTGATATCAGACACGTCGCCGGAGGCAACAACATCGTCGCAGACACAATGTCTCTTGTTGAAGCGATTTCAACTGCAGTCTTGTCTGAGGAGTTGGCCCAAGCGCAACCAACTGACACCGAACTCAGCGAGATCCTGCGAGATCTCAGCTGTTTCCCGACGTTGAACCCTTCTGTGATGGAGGTCATACGCCCTTTGCCCTTTACCTTTTGCACCTCAGACGTAAGGTTTTCAACTCGCTGCACTGATTGGCTCGTTATGTTTGGTCTTCGATGATCAGGGATTGTGCAGAGTGGTCAAAATGCATTCCCTGCCAAACCAACAAGGTTATCCGTCATACAGTGTCACCCATTGCAAACTTCGAGCTTCCATTACAGCAGTTTGAGCATATTCACATCAACCTGCTCATGCTCATACCTTTTCAAGGGCATAATCAATCCTTAAGCATCATCGACAGATTCACCAGATTCCCTGAAGCCATCGCACTGGAGAATGGAACCGCAGAAGCTGTTGCCCGAGCACTGGTGTCATCATGCATTTCACACTTTGGAGTTCCCCTTCGAATAATGTCAGATTTAGGCCAACAGTTCGAATCGGACCTTTTCAAAAACCTAAAGCAGATCCTCGGATGCAAGCACATGCGGACTATGCATCCGCAGTCGAATGGGCTTGTCCACATTTAGGTGAAGTCAGCCTTGCTGTGCCATGGAGATTCGTGGTACCACGCCTTACCAGCCGTCCTCCTAGGACTGCACGCAGCCTCGAAAGAAGACCTTAGGACAACACCAGCAGAGCTTGTATATGGTGAGCCCATCCGTCTGCCAGGTGAGTTCCTTTATCCATCTTCCAGAAACACCTCAACTCCAGAATTAGTGCGCGTGCTTCGTGATCACTTCAGACACCGCGCACTAAAACAGATGGCGATCGACCTTCGTTTGTAATGATCTCACCGAGGCCACACATGTCTTTGTGAGACAGTCGTTCGCAAGCAACACCTTACGATGGATCTTTCCGGGTTGTTGAAAAACACGGGAAATATTTCATCGTTTGCTTCAAGGACAACAACATCCCGATCTCAATTGATCGCTTGAAGCCGGCATATATTCTCCAAGATGACACCAATCCACCCAACTTGATGCCTTCGACCACAACGCCGTTCGTCCGACAAAGTACGCCTGTTTTGTCCCTTAGCATCGTTTTTTTTTTTCCACCGAACGGGAGATATGTGGCAACATCCCATATTAGACCAGTGCGGTATCACACCACATTTTTAATACTGCCTGCTATCTTTGATAATAGTTCAGTTTGAATCGATCGTCCATGGTGGTCGGAGCAATTTTATCTGAGCTAATAAATAAAGTTGTTAAAATAAAACGGAATTGTTTTTTTATTTGTGTAGTCGTATATATACGTGTGTATACCTTTTCATACTTTCAGGACGGATCGGATTACCTAAAAATGTAACACTTTGCACACAATGAAAATGAAAACTAGGACAGATTTTTGATTTTAGCGAATCGAGAAAAAGGTCGGTCTTTCAATTCTGTCCGCCCGACTGTCATATATACACAAGAGCGTAGCCTAAAAAGCTGAACGGACTTTTTTCAGTCTTCATATCTGAGGTCTGTGGGGTCACAATTCGAAGCGAAATAGCAATATTCATTTTAACCCCAAAACTAACGGTACTTAATGATTAATTCTGAAAAAAAATATTTTCTTGAAACGGTTCCAACTATTTTGTTCAAATTTAATATTTGAATTTGGTTGAGCATATGCGTGACGGCGTACAAAGTTTTTGGAGTATGAATCAAATGATTTTGTTGAAAATCGATATCTAAGCAATATTTGACATATGCGAGGACATGAGAGACCTACCAAATTTTGGAAAACTATCAGAATAATTTGTTTGCTTTTAAACGCATTTAAAAAAAAAAAATTACGGTCATGTACTATGTTTTTAAAATTCACTGGCTATTTTTTCTTTTTATAATTTGCGCGAGCTATGTATATAAAGGGTGGTTAAATTTTAAGGGCCGATGTTGAATGTGAACCACACCTAAACGTCAAGTTTTTTTCTGCATTTCATTTGACATTTCTCAATTTCAGACTAACTCAATTTGAACCATGGAAAGATACACAATCGAGCAACGCGTTAAAGTTATTCAGGCTTATTATGAAAATGGGCGTTCAAATCAAAATGCATATCGTGCATTTCGTGATTCTTTCGGTCAATTTAATCATCCAAATGTGCGTACAATCGGAAAAATCGTGCAAAAATTTGTGCAAACCGGGTCTGTAGGAGATGTGAAAACACATGAAAGTGCATGCTCGTACAGCTCGTACTGCAGAAAATATTGCTGCTGTTCGCGATAGTGTGGCTGAAGAGCCGTCCACCTCAACTCGTCGTCGTGCCCAACAATTGCACCTCTCACGCTCGTCGTTCATGAACATTATGCATAAAGACTTGCATTTACGCGCTTACAAGGTGCAATTGACTCAAGAACTAAAGCCTCTTGACCATTTCAAGCGTCGTCAATGGTCACAATGGTGGCAAGAAATGGCAACAGTTGATGATCAATTTTCAAAGAAAATCATCTTCAGTGATGAGGCACATTTTCACTTCAGTGGATTCGTCAATAAGCAGAATTGCCGCATTTGGGCGAATGATAATCCAAGAGTGACTGTTTGGTGCGGTTTATGGGCTGGCGGCATCATCGGGCCGTATTTTTTTTAAAAATGAGGCCGGTCAAGCAGTTACTGTGAATGGTGTTCGCTATCGTGAGATGATAACGAACTTTTTATGGCCCGAATTGGAAGATATAGATGTGGACGATATATGGTTTCAACAGGATGGTGCCACTTACCACACAGCTAACGAAACAATGGCTCTTTTGCGCGACAAATTCAATGGCCGTGTTATCTCACGTGATGGCGATGTCAATTGGTCACCAAGATCATGTGATTTGACACCGTTGGACTTCTTTCTTTGGGGTTATTTGAAAGAAAAGGTGTACGTCGATAAGCCAGCAACAATTCAAGAGCTAAAGGATGAGATAATTCGGCACATTAACGGCATAGAACCTCAATTATGCCTCAGCGTCATCGAAAATTTGGACCATCGGATGGAGGTGTGCCGCCGAGGTCGCGGCGGCCATTTGGCCGATATTTTGTTCCATACATAATTGAACCATACCAATATTATCATAATAAAAAGAAATGACAGTAATTTCCTAAATAATTTGTGTTTTATTCAAAATCAACATCGGCCCTTAAAACTTAACCACCCTTTATGAAACATCAGCTAAAACCAAGATGGCCAACAACCCCGAACTACAATCAGCCAATTCAGCCAAACATGAGGTCAACAGTGGTCATCAATCCAAATCGAACGGAAGCGAGCAAAATAAAAGATCAGCAAAAGAGGGGGATATATTCAGTTCGTCAATGTCAACGCGACGAGCAGTAATTCCAGTATTCTAATAGCGACAAGTTGTTTTGGGGTTATTGTCGTTGCTTATGATTCTCAATATTTCTGTCCGTTCTCCTGATGTCATCATGACGATCAAGTTACATTTTCACCCATATTACCATCCTACTACTAATGTTACTCGTATAAATAAATAAAAAAAGTACGTATCGAATTACGTAAGGTAGAGTAAGATAGATTAAGGTAGTATAAGGCAGTATAAGATTTATTTTAAGGTAGTTTTTAAGTTTTATATATAAGAAAAAACAAAAAAAATAAATTCATGTACTAAGTTTTTTAATTTTATTAAACATTTTTTCTTAGTAACAATTACTAAGAAAAACATTTTTAATATTTTTTTTCGAAGTAAGTTACGTCGAAAGGCATAGTTTTAAGTATTAGGTTTAGCTTAGAGCGCCCGCATAGGGCCAGTAAGTTAGAATAAGATAGTTAAGTTAGTTAAGTTCGATTTAACCTCTTCGGGTCCGGCGCTAATCCGGCTTTCGAAGTGTGTTAATTTTTAGTAAACTTGATTAAAATTAATGTAAATAGTCATTTTCTGAAAAAAAATTTAATTTTCGAATTTTCCAAATATGAGTTTTAGGAAGTGCACATATGTGCACTCGGGGCTTTAAGTCACACTTATTTATTGAAAATATTTGCTTTATTTCTTACAAAACCCAATAAAAACTAAAAATAAAGTTATGGATGGTATGTATTATAATAATGCAAGACAATAGAAAAAGAAAACTTGTTAGTCAATTCATTTCAAAATTATCAAATCAGTAGTTTTGTTTTGAAGTCAACAAAAAATACAGCAGGTACAATTACTTGCAGTCCTTCATAACTAAATAATATAACATATTCTCGGAAAAAAAAATAATAAATAATAAAGAGAATACAATGAATAACTTAAATGCGGAGTTCTTTTTAATTAATAATAATAATAATTTATTTCGTTTATAATTTACAATGTGTTATCGCACAATTTACATAATTCGAGATACAGAGATTTGATATAAATTTATACCTTTCTACTGGAAAATAATGTTAAACACTTTTAAAGAAAATGTTTGAATAAGAAAAAATTCTTTGAGGAAAACAACGGCAAAAACCTCAAATTTAAGAAGCAAAAAAAAAAAAAAAATTAATAAATAAATAAATAAATAAATAAAAAATATAAATAATAAAGAAAAGAGATAAATATGTATATATATGCTTAATATACGCAAATATTATAGAATTTAGAATAATTTATAATATAATAAGTAAATAACGTAAAACTACCTTGCCAATAATTACTTAATAACTGATTAAAAAATAATAATAGTAATAATAATAAATAAATAGATTAGCATAGCATAAGGTATGTAATATATCAAATTAACAAAAACTTAAATTAATAAATAGATAAATAAATTAATAAATTAATCAAATAAATAAATTGACAAATGCATAAACATTTTAACAGATACATAAATAAATTAACAGATAAATAAATTAACAAATAAATATATTATTATTAGATTAGCAAATAAATTAACAAAGATATGAAGGAACAAAAAGTTTAAAAAAAAAATCTAAAAAATAAGGAGTTTAACATTGCATTAGTAAGCATCAGGTAAGGGTATGATATTGCACATTTAATTGATTTATTAGGGGATTGTCAGGAATATCGCATCTGATCTTAAATGTGTCATTAAGTTTGCCAATTCTGAAGGAGATCAATTCAACATTTTTAATTAAGTACAAAAAAAGGAAAAAAGCTTCACCGTTAAATAACATTTTGGCTACAAGTGTCTTACCTATTTATTAGGTAGTTTGTACTGAATTTAATTTTATAATTGCACAGATTAATGTTTGATGTGGTATTTCTTGAAACAATTATTTTTGTTTGTACTTAAATAAATTTGGTATTTCACACAAATTGTGCGACTGCGGGACTCGCAATCGAAATGCCTGCATTGGGATGCATAATTGCTGGGAACAAATTCTGGTAAATGGTCTACACTGTCCAACCTCTTCTCAATAACTGGGTGGTCCATAACCTCTTGTTCACCTGCTCATTTTCCTCCACGCTCTCAGATAAACTATTACAATCATAAGGTTCTTTCAAAGAATAATTGATTAGGGCCGTGCCAAGATGCATTTTATAATCCAGGAGACTCATGAGATCCTTGAGTGGGTTTCCTTCTGCTATTTGTACTCTTCTGTATATAATATAACAGTTGGATATAACTAAATCGACAAAACGATTAAGCGCTCGTACAGTCCATTTTTTTGTACAAAGATTACATCGATAGTATGACATGTAACGATCACAGAGATTCACGCCACCCATTTTTTGGTTGTAGAAATTGACAATAGCTGGTTGTTCAATTGTAACTTTCCTTTTGTCGGATTTCGACCAGCGCTGACAGGATGTTACTAGTCTGCTCCCAACGCATGATGACATCATCAGACCTGGTTTGTTATCCATCCAACTCACGGAACATATTTTTTCGTCGGCTCTTACCCACTCATCATATTGTCCCCTTATCATTTTGGAATCCATTCTTATTTTTTTTGCAATTGGTCCCATCCTGTTTCTCATAACAGTTCCGATTTGGTAGATATTTTTTACCCAAAAGGATGTCAATTGTTTTATGGCTTGTAAAGAACCGGTCAGTATATGCAGTGCTGTTTCGTTAATCGTGCTGTCAGCTCTTTTACAACAGAAGCACCTAAGCCAATCTCTTTCATAAGAGCTTCTGGAAAACAACCTTTGCCTATGTAAATTTTAAAATCAAGGACGACTCCGTCTAGTGCTGCCATTAAAAGTTTTTTTTTTATTTTTTATGCACGAAATAAAGGGGCGTATTTTCCAGAGTCTATCTTGCTAGGATCTTTCCATAATTTTCGTATTGTCCACAAAATGCAAACAGTTTCTTAAAAAGGAGAATCTATGCCTTGTCATATAATTTAAAATTAATTTCAGTGCTAAATTTTTGGATCAATACATCTTCAATTGGGGATACTTAAGACATAAGATATGCATGCCGGTCAAATGTACGAGTAAGAGTTCCACTTCGGATGTATTAATACTTTGCAGGTTATTTTGCTGGCAAGATTACAAGTTGGTTTGGAATGCTGTATTATTCCAAAAACAAATGTCCAGATATTGTAGAAATGCTTCCAAAATAATTTTATCTTCATTCAAGGACTCCTGAACAATATGAACCTCTGGCATATTTTTGTGCAACCATCTCTGTTCAACTCGACGATCAATAGCACTTAACTCTGTTTGCAGAACAACCTCTTCAATATCGCTTTCAACACGCTGTTCATTAGGTGGTGCGGTCTCTTCCAACTCTTCTTCTGATTCTTCACTTTCGTTATCATTGCAAAGGATATTGAAAGCATTTTGTAGTACTCTTTCTTCTTCACCCACAGATTCATCATCACTTTGATTCAGAAAAGCTGTAATGTCCTCGTCTGACAAGATCTTTCACAAAATAAGAGAGCACTGCTTTAGCTTTCATTGAAAACTTTCATTGGTGTTGAGGTTCGAGGTACACATATGTGCACTCGTCAGACATACCTAACGCTCCCATCTATCATGTATTTCGCAGGACTATCCTGTTTTCTCATGCCAATATATTACTCCTGTATTTTCCTACGAAAACCCTGTAATCCAATGCAGGCATCATTTCAACTCACAACTCTCTATTCAAGATTCTCAGAGTTTAAAATTATTTTATGTTCATCTCCTTAACTTTACCATTACACTTTAAAACTCACCATCAAAGATCTTTCTTACCAAGATTCAAAAGCTTTAATTTTTTTACACCTCAAAACACATTTGTTTACAGTATTCTATTTATAATTTAATTTTGTGTCCATGTGCGACTGTGCTTTTCCACACACATATGTATGTACTTTTGCTTATTTATCAGTCTGAACAGTTACATGTTTCGTCGTTGTGTGTGTCTTGTCTGTGGTATTCAAATACCGTTGGTAAGATTTTTGTATATAATTTGCGCGCGCCAAAGAGGATATGAATACTCTTATACTATTACAGGACACGGGCGTTTGGGAAGGAGAGAGAGGGAAAGAAAGATATAGTGTAGTGATTTGAAACTCAGATGGTATTAAGTTTCTGTAATCTCCAAGGGTAGCGTCCAGATAACTTGGGAGCTGTTTGTTTTGCTTTTTTGTCGTTGCTCATGATTCACAGTATTTTTTTCCCATCCACCTGATGTCATCATCACGATCAAGTTGCATTTTCAGCCATATGACCGCTCTACTGCCAGTGTTATTCCTTCGCAGAAGAGTTGACTTAGCTTTCGCAATTGATCGACTTTTTATTTATTTCATGCGAAATAAATAGATGATTCTTGACATCATGATTTGAACCGTGAATCAACAGCGTGACAAGCGATTATGTTACCACTACACCACGGCCACCCTTGGTTCTCCCCTTGTAATCGAAAAATATCCAAATGCACTAAAGGTTATTCATAGATAAGTGGACCGTGTTTCATTTAAACTGTCTCTATTTCAAGTGAATTTAATTTGTAAAAATGGCAAAGACCACAAAAGGAAAGTGTGTTTTTTAATGAAAAATTTAGAGCAAAATATCCATTTTTCGAAAAAAGCAAATCGGATAGTGATATTATGTGCAGGCAGTGTAAAGGCGTATTTTCGATAGCTTCAGGTGGAAATGCAGACATTGTGCGACATTTAAAAACAGACAAACATCTGTCAGTGCTGTCTGCAGCATCTATGTACAAGCAAAAGGATCAATTCATTTTTCCCATCCACATTCGATTCCGAGATTGCCGCAATGGAAGATACCTGGTCATTTCACACCATAAAAGAAAATCACAGCTTCAAATCTTCTGATTGTGCCACAAAAATATTTCGTTCGTGCTAAAAAATTAAAAAGTTTACATGCGTTTCTGTTTATGTGGACGCGTCAAATCACGGTTCAATAAAGTTGTTTCTCGTTCTCGTCAGATATTTTCTTCCGAATTTTGGTGTCTTTGTGAAAGTTTTGGAAGTGTCGTCGGAAGCCGGTGAAACAACAACAATTATCAATGAGCTCGTGCAAAGAACGGCTGAAGAATACGATTGAAATTATTGCATTCTACGCGGATAATACAAAAGCAAATTTTGGAGGCCAAAACCGAAGCGGAAAAAACAATGTCTTTTTCAGAATGATACAATGGCTACCACATTTAATTGGAATCGGGTGCGTTGCTCATATTGTACACAATTCTTTGAAATTTGCTTGTGATGTATTTCCATTTGATGTCGAATGTATTGTCGTCAAAATATAATCATATTTTTATATTTATACAACACACGAAAAAGCACTGAATGAGTTTTGTAAAACGGCAGGTGTTGAATATTTAAAACTGTTGGGATATGCAAAGACTCGGTTCTTAGCTCTCGGTCCGGCCATCAAACGCATTTTACATCTTTTTGAACCCTTGAAAGCGCTGTTCTTTGGTTTGCCGAAAGGAGAAAGAATGTTAAAAGATTTTTTCAATGCTCCTATGTCCAATTTTTGGCTTCTTTTTGCTCAAGAACAAGTATGTAAATGGAATTATTTCGTAGTCTGTCTTAAATACTTATGTTTGTTTTGTTTGCTTCATTTTCCATACTGAGCTGTTTGCGTACCACGTCATTAAAATTGAAGGGGACGAAACATCGGCCATTTAAGTTGCTCATTATTTGGATGAACTGATCATGATTTTGAAAATGCGTTCCGCGGACGATTTCTTATCAGCGCAGACCTCAAATGAAAAAAAAAGCGAAAGTGGATTAGATTCCAATGTCATGTTTGCAAAGTGCAAACATTTTTTTGGTAATATTTTCCTAAAATTATTACTGGTAATTGTAAAAAAATAATTTTCTCTTTTCTTTCAGCTGATGCCATCGAATATATCGAGTTATGGGGAGGTCCAATTATGGAATTGAAAAAAATATTCATGGGCAACTTTAAATAAAATCCCAAATTAGAAAGATGTTGAGGAAATAATGGCACATTTGAACGAACAAAAGTTCTACAACGCAAACGAAAATTCGTCTCAGTTGCACAAAACCTTTTGCTACATCAGAAATTATTGCAACTCAAATTACAAAATGGAAAGAAGAAAAAGTACCAATAACAAAGCGATGGGTTGAAGTTTTCAATCATTTGGACACTGAAAAGTGTAAATATAAGGAAATGGCGACTATTATCGAGTTTGCCTTATGTCTTCCGGATTCGACTGCTCCTGTTGAAAGAGTTTTTTCAGCAATGAATAAAACGTGGACGGAGGAGAAAAAACATCTTAGAATTGAAACATTGAGAGCTGGTTAAAAACACAACCAGAAGTGCTTAAAATATCTAATCAAGTTTAAAGTATTCGGAAGAGGTTGAAGATTAATAAATTAATTATAAAATTAAAAATATTTTTTTTCTTTTTTAATCCCGTTAAATGACATATATTTTCCAATTTATCCTGTATTTCAGCGAAACAAATATGGGATCGTTAGATATACCACAATCTCATACAATATCAGTTTCGCTCCCGAAGTGCACATATGTGCACTTAGTACAAATTGATAAATAACAACGTTGTTTTTGAATTCATTCTTAATATTTATATATATAATTATTATATTGTTTCTTATGTTTCTTATTGTACTATAAAATTATTTTGAAAACAATTTAATAAACAATATATTATGTACTTACAATGACCGGCTTTCCTTTGCTTCGACATGTTGAACCTAAAAAGAAATAATTCCGAAGAGAAGAAAACTTTTTTTTTTATTTAAGAAAAGAGTTTATTTTAAGTGTGTTCCGCAAATATTTTCTCTTTAACTCAAATAAATAAAAGCTGAGAATTTTTTGGCGGAAGTGCACACATGTATGTGCACTTGTAGCGCGAAGAGATTAGACGTTTTTGTCTAGCATATAAATTGATAATAATAAAAATGGATTAAAAATTAAATGAAAAAGAGTGTTATGCCTTCGCAGTAGAGCTTAACTTTTTGAAATTGATCGACTTTTTTATTTATTTCATGTGAAGTAAATAGATGATTCTTGACATCAGAATTTGAACCTTGAATCCACAGCGTGGTAAGCGATGATGTTACCACTACACAATAGCCACCCTTTTTTATGACAAAAAATGTAGATAATTCTATACTAAACAATTCTTTCATGAACATTAGTTTTAAGTAAAATGTATGGTTTTCGAGATAATAGACGAAAACCATATTTTGGCCTCCATTTTCCTAGATGGCGATTGAGCACAACTTTTTCTTTTGGGGAAATTGTAAACTTTCATTAAGAATGTTAGATTTTTTTTTTTTTTTTTTTTTTTTAAAACACTGAAATTTTTGCGTATAATGAATACTCAACTTGATTGAAATATTGAGATCGAAAATTTTGACGAAACCAATACTCGTACTTTCCCTTTTAGATACAAGCAAATATTTTATGTAACAGGCGATCGTCGTCTCGGGACAAACTGATACCCCACGGAAATCAACTCATTAAGAATTCCTTTCACTAAAATGAAATGAAACACATTTTCTATTAGCCTTTCTGTGAAAATAGACGAAAAGTCACCAAACTTCATTCCAATTTAATTGGAATAGTTTTCCCTTGAAGCAAGACAGACTGGGAACAAACACTGAACCTATGTATACTCGTACATGCACAGATGCACATAGAATGCCCGTGTATCTCATGGCCAGAAGGAGATCAAATGGTCATCGGTGAGTTTAAGTAAATATCAAATCGGCATGTGAAACATTTTCATCGGAAACGGCACTTTGAACATGATTTTCTGATTTTGATTTGAAATCAGAGACGATAGAACTGGCCACTGGAAGTACTAAGTATGTATATTAATTTGCACGTCAGCTGCAATTCCCAGAACCTTTAATGATAGACAATGCAATTAAGCAGCACTTGCCCATTGTTTAATGGTTTTCAATTACTCTAATTCAGGATTTGGTTATTCAGAATCCTTTGATCGGTTTGGTTTAATTATGTATGCTTACGCAAGGCGCAAAGCTTCAATTATGGGTGCAGTTGAGATTTTGCTCATGGCTATCAGCAACATTTCCATGTGGTTTAATCGGAGTCCACTGCATTGATTTGGATTTTGGTTGATAAGTTGTATGCCGTTGACAGCAATTGAATGTTGATGAGCATCCTATAGAAAGATAGGGCCTAAAGAGTTTTAAGTTTTCAAGCTTTCGAGATATATGGATCACTTTTTACCATAAATGTATTTATTTTCGCGTACAAAGATTTCGTTCGTATTCCTTCCTTATGTAACAGAAACATTAATTGGGCTAACATTCAGTAAATAAGTTCAACCTTTGGCAAAGTCAAATAAATTTCAATATATGTACCTACCTATTATTTGTTTCTAGCAAATTCTTAACTTATTGCACAACCCAACCTCCCTCCATCGTTATGCTTTCAACACGTTTGAAATAAAATCAACACCGAGAGAACGAAAATTTATTGCCAAACTCACTTAAGAATTTTATATGAAATGTACTACGTGATTATCATTGATGTGTTGTATCTGTTGACTGCTCCTATTTTCAGTGAGTGCGTATCACATTGGATAGGACAATTTTCATTTCCTATAAGATACGTTTTATTGACACTGAGTACGGAGAAGTCATTTATTATCTCGCGTTATTATGGAATTTTTTAAATAACATCTGGGGGAATGGTTTTAAAGTACATCATCGTGGTTGCTCTTTTTGATATCGTTGATGTGACCGCTTTCATAGAGTCATAAAAAAGTTTTACGGAGAGTAAATTCATTTCCTCTTGTATACCTTCTATTTCGGAGGTAACACATGTACAGATATTTCAATCTCCAGATCCAGCAAAAATCACACTAGTGCTACTGAACCATTTCAAAATCCACGAGATACCATCTGTCTCGGATTTGCCGGAAAAGTCTCGGGTTTTAGCTGTAGTCCCGGCATTTCTGCCGGTTTTCGATTTATCCTGGATTTTAAGAATGGAACAGATGTTGGACGTCCTCTAGAATTATGTGCAAATACATATAATATAACCGCTATCCAAGAAATGTACCGTCTCGAATAGAAGATTCACAAACAAAAGGAATGCTGCCATGCAAAGGAGTACGAATTAAGATGTGTATAGTGAATAGAGGATTCATAAATGGAAGGAAAAACCATAGGAACGGTCCATAGCCTACCAACCCTCAGCAAACGACTGACATTGGGCTAGACTCTTCAACTAAGCCTACTATGTGCGCATACTCAAACAGAAGATAAAGACTGTAAAACTGATAACCTGTAACTGCTGCTTGAGACATAATTATTAGATCGGAAAATAAAGCGCTCCCTCTGGTAAGGGAGTGCGCCCGGTCTATTTTTTCAGCTTTTATAAGGTTTGCAAGTCATCCAATTCAAATCGAGTAAGGGTATGGAAGGTCTCTTGGGGTTTCCAAAATCTAGCTTATTACTTGTCTGGCTCACCACTCACTGGACAAGTTTGAATGAAATTGGATGATTGCTAGGATTCGGGCATGTAGTAACCTCTCTGATATTAACGTGAGTTTGAAGTACCTAATATGGGTAGAAACACTGAAGAGTGATTCAACAATGATTCAATAATTATCTCCACGAATGGCTCCTGAGGGGGTTTAGACCTATGCTTCAGTCTGAAATGTTTCACAACTCCCTGTGAAGTAGCATGACCCCCTGGAAGGCCCACGACATTCTGAAAAGTTCCACGACATCCAAAGAAGTTTCATGACATCCTAGAAAATTCCACAGCTCCTGAAAAGATTTCCTATAAATTTCCGTGAACTTATGGAAATTTCCGAGACCTCACAGAAAGTTCAGCTACCTTCTGAAAAGTCCCACGACCACACGAGGAGTTTTGCAACCTCCTGGAAAGATTGTCGACCTTTTGACAAGTTCCACGATATCGTGGAGAGTTTCACTAGCTTCTGGTGAGTTAAACCACTTTCAGGAAAGTTTCACAATGCTTTGGGGGTTTTTTGACCTCGTCCTTCTTCCACAACATCCTGAAAAGTTTCACGACCTACCGGGGAGTTCAGTACAGTGAAGTTCCATGTCCTCTTGGGGAGTATTACGACATCTTGCACAGTTTCACCCACCTCCTGGATAGCTCCACGATATTCTGGAAAGTTCTAAAACCTTCTGGGAAGTACGGTGACCTCTAGATGAGTTTTGAGGCTTCCGCGCAGCAAATCATGGAATTTCCCAGAAGGTCGTAAAAGTTCATAGGAGGTCATGGAACTTCGCAGGTGGTCATGGCATTCCCGAGAAGTATATACTGAAGTACAAGTATATAGAGAAGTTATGGCTGATTTCATGGAACTTTCGAAACTTCGTGCGAACTTTCCTGAAGGTTGCGGAAGTTCCACGTAAGTGACTTTTCATAAGGTCGTGAAAATTACTATAAGGTCGTAGAACATCCCTGAAGGACGCAGAACTTTCCAGAAGGCCATGAGCTTTTCTAGGTGTCTCGGAACTTTACACAAGGTCGCAGAATGTCCCGATGAGTCGTCAAACATCACATTAGGTTGTGGAATTTTCCAAGAGG
>CAUJBT010000155.1:0-70587 GCA_963082735.1 Pocota personata
CGCCCATTTCAACGCGATACAAATTATCAATATCGGAGACAATTCGAAAATCAAGATTTTTGCTTGAGCTCACCCTGAGGGAGACACTCATTTTCTCGAAACCTACTTATGCAGCACAAGTCCAAATACAGTTCTGAACTCGCAAAGAGAACATGAATTCAACGAGATACAAATTATTACAATCGGAGATACTTCGAATATCTCGATTTTTGCCTGACCCCCCTCATTTATCGAAAAACTCATTTTCTCACATTTCTTGAAAACTACTTGTCGCAGGAAAAAAACAAAAATACAGTTCTGAACTCGTAAGTCAAACGGCCCATTCAACCCAATACAAATTATCAATATCGGAGACAATTCGAAAATCAAGATTTTTTGCTTGAGCTCACCTGAGGGAGACACTCATTTTCTCGAAACCTACTGTATCGCAGTACAAGTCCAAATACAGTTCTGAACTTTTTTTTTTTTTTTTATAATTTACACGTGGTGAAAGGGGTTTTGAATACCCTTATACTAATTTTAGGACACGGGCGTTTTTGAGGAAAGGGGAAGAGACAGAGAGAAAGACAGATTGGTGTAGTTGGTTTGAAACTCAGCTGGTATTAAGTTTCAGTGAACTCCAAGGGTGGCTGTCCAGATAACTGGGGAGCTTGTTTGTTTTTGGTTTTGTCGTTGCTCATGATTCACAGTATTTTTTTCCGTCCTCCTGATGCCATCATCACGATCAAGTTGCATTTTAGCCATTATGACGGTTCCTACTGCCAGTGTTATGCCTTCGCAGTAGAGTTGACATAAGCTTTCGCAATTGATCGACTTTTTTATTTATTTCATGCGAAATAAATAGTTTGATTATTGACATCAGGATTCGAACCGTGAACCTGTAGCGTGACAAGCGATGATGTTACCACTACACCACGGCCACCCGCAAAAAGAACATGAATTCAACGAGATACAAATTATTACAATCGGAGATACTTCGAAATTCTCCATTTTCGCTTGACCCCCTCATTTATCGAAAACTCATTTTCCCAATTTCTCGAAAACTACTTGTCGCAGGAAAGAAACAAATACAGTTCTGAACTCGTAAATTAAACGCCCATTCAACACGATACAAATTATTAATATCGGAGACAATTCGAAAATCAAGATTTTTGCTTGAGCTCACCTGAGGGAGACACTCATTTTCTCGAAATCTACTTATGCAGCACAAGTCCAAATACAGTTCTGAACTCGCAAAGAGAACATGAATTCAACGAGATACAAATTATTACAATCGAAGATACTTCGAAAATCTCGATTTTTGCCTGACCCCCTCATTTATCGAAAATTCATTTTCTCAATTTCTCGAAAACTACTTGTCGTAGGAAAAAAACAGATACAGTTCTGAACTCGTAAATCAAACGCCCATTCAACGCGATACAAATTATCAATATCGGAGACAATTCGAAAATCAAGATTTTTGCTTGAGCTCACCTGAGGGAGACACTCATTTTCTCGAAATCTACTTATGCAGCACAAGTCCAAATACAGTTCTGAACTCGCAAAGAGAACATGAATTCAACGAGATACAAATTATTACAATCGGAGATACTTCGAAAATCTCGATTTTTGCCTGACCCCCTCATTTATCGAAAATTCATTTTCTCAATTTCTCGAAAACTACTTGTCGCAGGAAAAAAACAAATACAGTTCTGAACTCGTAAATCAAACGCCCATTCAACGCGATACAAATTATCAATATCGGAGACAATTCAAAATTCAAGATTTTTGCTTGAGCTCACCTGAGGGAGACACTCATTTTCTCGAAACCTACTTATCGCAGTACAAGTCCAAATACAGTTCTGAACTCGCAAAAAGAAAATGAATTCAACGAGATACAAATTATTACAATCGGAGATACTTCGAAATTCTCGATTTTTGCTTGACCCCTTCATTTATCGAAAACTCATTTTCTCAATTTCTCGAAAACTACTTGTCGCAGGAAAAAAACAAATACAGTTCTGAACTCGTAAATAAGACGCCCATTCAACGCGATACAAATTGCCAATATCGGAAAATCAAGATTTTTGCTTGAGCTCACCTGAGGGAGACACTCATTTTCTCGAACTCTGCTTATCGCAGCACAAATCCAAATACAGTTCTAAACTCGGAAAAATAACATGAATTCAACGAGATACAAATTACTACAATCGGAGATACTTCCAAAATCTCGATTTTTGCCTGACCCCCTCATTTATCGAAAATTCATTTTCTCAATTTCTCGAAAACTACTTGTCGCAGGAAAAAAACAAATACAGTTCTGAACTCGTAAATCAAACGCCCATTCAACGCGATACAAATTATCAATATCGGAGACAATTCAAAATTCAAGATTTTTGCTTGAGCTCACCTGAGGGAGACAATCATTTTCTCGAAACCTACTTATCGCAGTACAAGTCCAAATACAGTTCTGAACTCGCAAAAAGAACATGAATTCAACGAGATACAAATTATTACAATCGGAGATACTTCGAAATTCTCGATTTTTGCTTGACCCCCTCATTTATCGAAAACTCATTTTCTCAATTTCTCGAAAACTACTTGTCGCAGGAAAGAAACAAATACAGTTCTGAACTCGTAAATTAAACGCCCATTCAACGCGATACAAATTGCCAATATCGGAGACAATTCGAAAATCAAGATTTTTGCTTGAGCTCACCTGAGGGAGACACTCATTTTCTCGAAATCTACTTATGCAGCACAGGTCCAAATACAGTTCTGAACTCGCGAAAAGAACATGAATTCAACGAGATACAAATTATTACAATCGGAGATACTTCGAAATTCTCGATTTTTGCTTGACCCCCGAAAATTTTTGCTTGATCGAAAATTCATTTTCTCAATTTCTCGAAAACTACTTGTCGCTGGAAAAAAACAAATACAGTTCTGAACTCGTAAATCAAACGCTCATTCAACGCGATACAAATTATCAATATCGGAGACAATTCAAAATTCAAGATTTTTGCTTGAGCTCACCTGAGGGAGACAATCATTTTCTCGAAACCTACTTATCGCAGTACAAGTCCAAATACAGTTCTGAACTCGCAAAAAGAACATGAATTCAACGAGATACAAATTATTACAATCGGAGATACTTCGAAATTCTCGATTTTTGCTTGACCCCCTCATTTATCGAAAACTCATTTTCTCAATTTCTCGAAAACTACTTGTCGCAGGAAAGAAACAAATACAGTTCTGAACTCGTAAATTAAACGCCCATTCAACGCGATACAAATTGCCAATATCGGAGACAGTTCGAAAATCAAGATTTTTGCTTGAGCTCACCTGAGGGAGACACTCATTTTCTCGAAACCTACTTATCGCAGTACAAGTCCAAATACAGTTCTGAACTCGCAAAAAGAACATGAATTCAACGAGATACAAATTATTACAATCGGAGATACTTTGAAATTCTCGATTTTTGCTTGACCCCCGAAAATTTTTGCTTGATCGAAAACTCATTTTCTCAATTTCTCGAAAACTACTTGTCGCAGGAAAAAAACAAATACAGCTCTGAACTCGTAAATTAAACGCCCATTCAACGCGATACAAATTGCCAATATCGGAGACAGTTCGAAAATCAACATTTTTGCTTGAGCTCACCTGAGGGAGACACTCAATTTCTCGAAATCTGCTTGTCGCAGAACAAATCCAAATACAGTTCTGAACTCGAAAAAAGAACATGAATTCAACGAGATACAAATTATTACAATCGGAGATACTTCGAAAATCTCGATTTTTGCTTGACCCCCTCATTTATCGAAAACTCATTTTCTCAATTTCTTGAAAACTACTTGTCGCAGGAAAAAAACAAATACAGTTCTGAACTCGTAAGTCAAACGGCCATTCAACCCAATACAAATTATCAATATCGGAGACAATTCGAAAATCAAGATTTTTGCTTGAGCTCACCTGAGGGAGACACTCATTTTCTCGAAACCTACTTATCGCAGTACAAGTCCAAATACAGTTCTGAACTCGCAAAAAGAACATGAATTCAACGAGATACAAATTATTACAATCGGAGATACTTCGAAATTCTCGATTTTTGCTTGACCCCCTCATTTATCGAAAACTCATTTTCCCAATTTCTCGAAAACTACTTGTCGCAGGAAAGAAACAAATACAGTTCTGAACTCGTAAATTAAACGCCCATTCAACACGATACAAATTGCCAATATCGGAGACAATTCGAAAATCAAGATTTTTGCTTGAGCTCACCTGAGGGAGACACCCATTTTCTCGAAATCTGCTTATCGCAGCACAAATCCAAATACAGTTCTGAACTCGGAAAAAGAACATGAATTCAACGAGATACAAATTATTACAATCGGAGATACTTCGAAAATCTCGATTTTTGCTTGACCCCCTCATTTATCGAAAACTCATTTTCTCAATTTCTTGAAAACTACTTGTCGCAGGGAAAAAACAAATACAGTTCTGAACTCGTAAGTCAAACGGCCATTCAACCCGATACAAATTATCAATATCGGAGACAATTCGAAAATCAAGATTTTTGCTTGAGCTCACCTGAGGGAGACACTCATTTTCTCGAAACCTACTTATCGCAGTACAAGTCCAAATACAGTTCTGAACTCGCAAAAAGAACATGAATTCAACGAGATACAAATTATTACAATCGGAGATACTTCGAAATTCTCGATTTTTGCTTGACCCCCTCATTTATCGAAAACTCATTTTCCCAATTTCTCGAAAACTACTTGTCGCAGGAAAGAAACAAATACAGTTCTGAACTCGTAAATTAAACGCCCATTCAACACGATACAAATTGCCAATATCGGAGACAATTCGAAAATCAAGATTTTTGCTTGAGCTCACCTGAGGGAGACACCCATTTTCTCGAAATCTGCTTATCGCAGCACAAATCCAAATACAGTTCTGAACTCGGAAAGAGAACATGAATTCAACGAGATACAAATTATTACAATCGGAGATACTTCGAAATTCTCGATTTTTGCTTGACCCCTTCATTTATCGAAAACTCATTTTCTCAATTTCTCGAAAACTACTTGTCGCAGGAAAAAAACAAATACAGTTCTGAACTCGTAAATAAGACGCCCATTCAACGCGATACAAATTGCCAATATCGGAAAATCAAGATTTTTGCTTGAGCTCACCTGAGGGAGACACTCATTTTCTCGAACTCTGCTTATCGCAGCACAAATCCAAATACAGTTCTAAACTCGGAAAAATAACATGAATTCAACGAGATACAAATTACTACAATCGGAGATACTTCGAAAATCTCGATTTTTGCCTGACCCCCTCATTTATCGAAAATTCATTTTCTCAATTTCTCGAAAACTACTTGTCGCAGGAAAAAAACAAATACAGTTCTGAACTCGTAAATCAAACGCCCATTCAACGCGATACAAATTATCAATATCGGAGACAATTCAAAATTCAAGATTTTTGCTTGAGCTCACCTGAGGGAGACAATCATTTTCTCGAAACCTACTTATCGCAGTACAAGTCCAAATACAGTTCTGAACTCGCAAAAAGAACATGAATTCAACGAGATACAAATTATTACAATCGGAGATACTTCGAAATTCTCGATTTTTGCTTGACCCCCTCATTTATCGAAAACTCATTTTCTCAATTTCTCGAAAACTACTTGTCGCAGGAAAGAAACAAATACAGTTCTGAACTCGTAAATTAAACGCCCATTCAACGCGATACAAATTGCCAATATCGGAGACAGTTCGAAAATCAAGATTTTTGCTTGAGCTCACCTGAGGGAGACACTCATTTTCTCGAAACCTACTTATCGCAGTACAAGTCCAAATACAGTTCTGAACTCGCAAAAAGAACATGAATTCAACGAGATACAAATTATTACAATCGGAGATACTTCGAAATTCTCGATTTTTGCTTGACCCCCGAAAATTTTTGCTTGATCGAAAACTCATTTTCTCAATTTCTCGAAAACTACTTGTCGCAGGAAAAAAACAAATACAGCTCTGAACTCGTAAATTAAACGCCCATTCAACGCGATACAAATTGCCAATATCGGAGACAGTTCGAAAATCAAGATTTTTGCTTGAGCTCACCTGAGGGAGACACTCAATTTCTCGAAATCTGCTTGTCGCAGCACAAATCCAAATACAGTTCTGAACTCGAAAAAAGAACATGAATTCAACGAGATACAAATTATTACAATCGGAGATACTTCGAAAATCTCGATTTTTGCTTGACCCCCTCATTTATCGAAAACTCATTTTCTCAATTTCTTGAAAACTACTTGTCGCAGGAAAAAAACAAATACAGTTCTGAACTCGTAAGTCAAACGGCCATTCAACCCAATACAAATTATCAATATCGGAGACAATTCGAAAATCAAGATTTTTGCTTGAGCTCACCTGAGGGAGACACTCATTTTCTCGAAACCTACTTATCGCAGTACAAGTCCAAATACAGTTCTGAACTCGCAAAAAGAACATGAATTCAACGAGATACAAATTATTACAATCGGAGATACTTCGAAATTCTCGATTTTTGCTTGACCCCCTCATTTATCGAAAACTCATTTTCCCAATTTCTCGAAAACTACTTGTCGCAGGAAAGAAACAAATACAGTTCTGAACTCGTAAATTAAACGCCCATTCAACACGATACAAATTGCCAATATCGGAGACAATTCGAAAATCAAGATTTTTGCTTGAGCTCACCTGAGGGAGACACCCATTTTCTCGAAATCTGCTTATCGCAGCACAAATCCAAATACAGTTCTGAACTCGGAAAAAGAACATGAATTCAACGAGATACAAATTATTACAATCGGAGATACTTCGAAAATCTCGATTTTTGCTTGACCCCCTCATTTATCGAAAACTCATTTTCTCAATTTCTTGAAAACTACTTGTCGCAGGGAAAAAACAAATACAGTTCTGAACTCGTAGGTCAAACGGCCATTCAACCCGATACAAATTATCAATATCGGAGACAATTCGAAAATCAAGATTTTTGCTTGAGCTCACCTGAGGGAGACACTCATTTTCTCGAAACCTACTTATCGCAGTACAAGTCCAAATACAGTTCTGAACTCGCAAAAAGAACATGAATTCAACGAGATACAAATTATTACAATCGGAGATACTTCGAAATTCTCGATTTTTGCTTGACCCCCTCATTTATCGAAAACTCATTTTCCCAATTTCTCGAAAACTACTTGTCGCAGGAAAGAAACAAATACAGTTCTGAACTCGTAAATTAAACGCCCATTCAACACGATACAAATTGCCAATATCGGAGACAATTCGAAAATCAAGATTTTTGCTTGAGCTCACCTGAGGGAGACACCCATTTTCTCGAAATCTGCTTATCGCAGCACAAATCCAAATACAGTTCTGAACTCGGAAAGAGAACATGAATTCAACGAGATACAAATTATTACAATCGGAGATACTTCGAAAATCTCGATTTTTGCTTGACCCCCTCATTTATCGAAAACTCATTTTCTCAATTTCTTGAAAACTACTTGTCGCAGGAAAAAAACAAATACAGTTCTGAACTCGTAAGTCAAACGGCCATTCAACCCGATACAAATTATCAATATCGGAGACAATTCGAAAATCAAGATTTTTGCTTGAGCTCACCTGAGGGAGACACTCATTTTCTCGAAATCTACTTATGCAGCACAAGTCCAAATACAGTTCTGAACTCGCAAAGAGAACATGAATTCAACGAGATACAAATTATTACAATCGGAGATACTTCGAAAATCTCGATTTTTGCCTGACCCCCTCATTTATCGAAAATTCATTTTCTCAATTTCTCGAAAACTACTTGTCGCAGGAAAAAAACAGATACAGTTCTGAACTCGTAAATCAAACGCCCATTCAACGCGATACAAATTATCGATATCGGAGACAATTCGAAAATCAAGATTTTTGCTTGAGCTCACCTGAGGGAGACACTCATTTTCTCGAAATCTACTTATGCAGCACAAGTCCAAATACAGTTCTGAACTCGCAAAGAGAACATGAATTCAACGAGATACAAATTATTACAATCGGAGATACTTCGAAAATCTCGATTTTTGCCTGACCCCCTCATTTATCGAAAATTCATTTTCTCAATTTCTCGAAAACTACTTGTCGCAGGAAAAAAACAAATACAGTTCTGAACTCGTAAATCAAACGCCCATTCAACGCGATACAAATTATCAATATCGGAGACAATTCAAAATTCAAGATTTTTGCTTGAGCTCACCTGAGGGAGACACTCATTTTCTCGAAACCTACTTATCGCAGTACAAGTCCAAATACAGTTCTGAACTCGGAAAAAGAAAATGAATTCAACGAGATACAAATTATTACAATCGGAGATACTTCGAAATTCTCGATTTTTGCTTGACCCCTTCATTTATCGAAAACTCATTTTCTCAATTTCTCGAAAACTACTTGTCGCAGGAAAAAAACAAATACAGTTCTGAACTCGTAAATAAGACGCCCATTCAACGCGATACAAATTGCCAATATCGGAAAATCAAGATTTTTGCTTGAGCTCACCTGAGGGAGACACTCATTTTCTCGAACTCTGCTTATCGCAGCACAAATCCAAATACAGTTCTAAACTCGGAAAAATAACATGAATTCAACGAGATACAAATTACTACAATCGGAGATACTTCGAAAATCTCGATTTTTGCCTGACCCCATCATTTATCGAAAATTCATTTTCTCAATTTCTCGAAAACTACTTGTCGCAGGAAAAAAACAAATACAGTTCTGAACTCGTAAATCAAACGCCCATTCAACGCGATACAAATTATCAATATCGGAGACAATTCAAAATTCAAGATTTTTGCTTGAGCTCACCTGAGGGAGACAATCATTTTCTCGAAACCTACTTATCGCAGTACAAGTCCAAATACAGTTCTGAACTCGCAAAAAGAACATGAATTCAACGAGATACAAATTATTACAATCGGAGATACTTCGAAATTCTCGATTTTTGCTTGACCCCCTCATTTATCGAAAACTCATTTTCTCAATTTCTCGAAAACTACTTGTCGCAGGAAAGAAACAAATACAGTTCTGAACTCGTAAATTAAACGCCCATTCAACGCGATACAAATTGCCAATATCGGAGACAGTTCGAAAATCAAGATTTTTGCTTGAGCTCACCTGAGGGAGACACTCATTTTCTCGAAACCTACTTATCGCAGTACAAGTCCAAATACAGTTCTGAACTCGCAAAAAGAACATGAATTCAACGAGATACAAATTATTACAATCGGAGATACTTCGAAATTCTCGATTTTTGCTTGACCCCCGAAAATTTTTGCTTGATCGAAAACTCATTTTCTCAATTTCTCGAAAACTACTTGTCGCAGGAAAAAAACAAATACAGCTCTGAACTCGTAAATTAAACGCCCATTCAACGCGATACAAATTGCCAATATCGGAGACAGTTCGAAAATCAAGATTTTTGCTTGAGCTCACCTGAGGGAGACACTCAATTTCTCGAAATCTGCTTGTCGCAGCACATATCCAAATACAGTTCTGAACTCGAAAAAAGAACATGAATTCAACGAGATACAAATTATTACAATCGGAGATACTTCGAAAATCTCGATTTTTGCTTGACCCCCTCATTTATCGAAAACTCATTTTCTCAATTTCTTGAAAACTACTTGTCGCAGGAAAAAAACAAATACAGTTCTGAACTCGTAAGTCAAACGGCCATTCAACCCAATACAAATTATCAATATCGGAGACAATTCGAAAATCAAGATTTTTGCTTGAGCTCACCTGAGGGAGACACTCATTTTCTCGAAACCTACTTATCGCAGTACAAGTCCAAATACAGTTCTGAACTCGCAAAAAGAACATGAATTCAACGAGATACAAATTATTACAATCGGAGATACTTCGAAATTCTCGATTTTTGCTTGACCCCCTCATTTATCGAAAACTCATTTTCCCAATTTCTCGAAAACTACTTGTCGCAGGAAAGAAACAAATACAGTCCTGAACTCGTAAATTAAACGCCCATTCAACACGATACAAATTGCCAATATCGGAGACAATTCGAAAATCAAGATTTTTGCTTGAGCTCACCTGAGGGAGACACCCATTTTCTCGAAATCTGCTTATCGCAGCACAAATCCAAATACAGTTCTGAACTCGGAAAAAGAACATGAATTCAACGAGATACAAATTATTACAATCGGAGATACTTCGAAAATCTCGATTTTTGCTTGACCCCCTCATTTATCGAAAACTCATTTTCTCAATTTCTTGAAAACTACTTGTCGCAGGGAAAAAGCAAATACAGTTCTGAACTCGTAAGTCAAACGGCCATTCAACCCGATACAAATTATCAATATCGGAGACAATCCGAAAATCAAGATTTTTGCTTGAGCTCACCTGAGGGAGACACTCATTTTCTCGAAACCTACTTATCGCAGTACAAGTCCAAATACAGTTCTGAACTCGCAAAAAGAACATGAATTCAACGAGATACAAATTATTACAATCGGAGATACTTCGAAATTCTCGATTTTTGCTTGACCCCCTCATTTATCGAAAACTCATTTTCCCAATTTCTCGAAAACTACTTGTCGCAGGAAAGAAACAAATACAGTTCTGAACTCGTAAATTAAACGCCCATTCAACACGATACAAATTGCCAATATCGGAGACAATTCGAAAATCAAGATTTTTGCTTGAGCTCACCTGAGGGAGACACCCATTTTCTCGAACTCTGCTTATCGCAGCACAAATCCAAATACAGTTCTGAACTCCATTTTTTGCTTCTCCAACAAAACACTAGAAGGAGTTCACTTACGCCGAGAACTCCACCGAAAGCGATAGCGCAAAAAACCCCTTCGGCCAAAGATAGCGCTATAATTGTAAGTATTCCGAAGATACAAAAAGAGAAATCTGGAACTGAAACCAGTAAAGCTGGAAGTGAACATAAAACTGATTCACAAGCGAAAACCCTACCACCTACATCGAATATCTCCGGGAAAAGTAGTCCGCCGGCTAACCAGGACTCAGTGAAAACGAAATGCTTCGTAAAAGAGAACAACGAACTACGAGCTAAACTTAATGAAATGGAGCGACTCTTCCACGAGCTTAAAAAGGAAGTAAATGCTCTGCGAAAAGAAAACGAGGATCTCAAGAACATTCATGTACCGAAAAATCCCGATACAACGCCAAACCGTCCAGTGAGTGAATATTTTACGGACGAGGAAGAACTTGCCCACGAAACCAATCGGGCCCCCAAAAAGAGGCCTAGCAAAAAACGTAAGGCCGTTACTTCACCCGAAGTTTCACAAAAGGAAGATAAGCACGCCGTATCAAACAAGGCAAAAACCCAAGCGAAAAATCGCCCTCCACCCGCAATAAATGTCGTCGGGATAGCGGACTATGGAAAACTTCGTAATCTTCTCAAAAATACGCTGAGGACAAAACACAATATAACCTCGCGCCGAAACAACGAGTGGAAAATCAACGTAGATGACCCAGACTCCTACCGAGCACTGTCACTAAAATTAAACACCGAGAATATCCAATGGTATACTTACGAGAATAAGTACGAAAAACCACTGCGAGTCTTTGTTAGGGGACTTCACCCATCGTGCGCGAAAGAAGACGTTATGGAAGATGTGAAAAGCCAAGGCTTGAAAATTATTGACGCCGTGAATATTATCAAGAAGGAAAAGCAACGTACGGAAGGAGACAAAGATAGTGTCATCAAGCGCGGTCTCCCACTTTTTATGCTTACCTTTGATAGGACAGAGAATGTGGACGAAATCTTCAAAATGAAAACCATTCTAAACATCAAGGTAAAAGTCGAGCCCATGCGTAAGAGCAAGAGATCGATACCTCAGTGTAAGCGATGCCAAGGCTTTAACCATACGCAGGCATACTGCCAGAAAGAACCACGGTGCGTAAAATGTGCCGGTACACATCTTTCGGAAGAGTGCAACATAACCAAGCAGGTCCCAGCGGTCTGCGCGAATTGCATGGGAAACCACCCAGCGAACTATCGAGGTTGCGAAATCGCCAAAGAACTTCAAAAAAGACGCGATTCTCTAAAAAAACCGCTACACCCGAAACCAAACTTAAAAGATCCTAAAATCGATAAGCCTAAGACCGTTAAGCCAGTCAAAAAGACGAGACCGATAAAGGAAAATATAAAAATTGCACAAGAGAACGTCGCTGGTCCAAGTCCAACGGAAAAACTGCCACTGGCTGGAAGTACGAAATCGTACGCGCAAGTCGCATCAAGGTCAGCCACAACAGATCCGGTCTGCCAAATACTAACTGTGATATTGGAAAAACTTGAGGAGCAAACCAAGGTTAATCAAGTTATTTTCGACAAATTGAGCAAGCTCGAGTTCAAGCCTCGCAAGACAAACAACAAAACATGAATATGAAACAGCTGCTAAAGATACTAACGTGGAATGCAAACGGCATTCTGGCAAAAATAGACGAATTAGAAATCTTTTTACGGAAAAACAATATTGATATATGCTTGATATCGGAAACCCACTTAAAAAAAGGACCTGGACCCAGAATAAAAGGCTACAGTGATTATCACGCGCATCATCCTTCGGAAAATGCGAGAGGCGGTTCCTCTATGTACATTAAAGAATACATTAAGCACTCCGAAAACATAAAAGTAGAACTGGATTCTATGCAAATAAGCTCAGTTTCCGTAAAAATAAATCATTTAGACTACCAGATCGGATCGTGTTACTTCCCTCCGGGATATAGGTTGGTGGACGACGACCTCGTTCGCCTCTTTGACTCACTCGGGCCTAATTTTATCATCGGTGGTGACTTTAACGCGAAACACACTTTCTGGGGTTCAAGATGTAATTCAACGAAAGGCAGATTATTGTACAAAGCCAGTATGAAACGTGGTTTGGAATTTTTTTCGACGGGAAAGCCAACTTATTGGCCAACTGACAATAATAAAATCCCTGACCTCGTCGACTTCTTTATCGCAAAAGCGCTAACTAAAAATCTAACGGAAGTAGAAGAATGTTATGATTTATGCTCAGACCACTCAGCAGTCATTCTGAAAATCGGTGGAAGTCTAGCAAAAAAAGAAGGACCGCCTAAGTTAACTAGTAACAAAACAAACTGGGACGTTTTCAGAAAAGACTGCAAGGAAAATATTGCTCTAAATGTGCCGCTAAAGACACCACTTGAAATAGAAGACGAAATTGACAAGCTCGTGGAAGCCATTCAGTGCGCAGCATGGAAAAATACCCCTTTTCGAAAAACAGCAACACGGAACAGCAAAGTCAAATACCAGCCTGATATCGAAGACCTCATACGTGAAAAGAGAAGAGCGCGCAAGAGATGGCAACAATCCCGCGCGCCACCGCATAAAACTTATCTTAACCACCTTTCCAACAAGCTAAAAAATGTGCTGCAGGACTTAAGAAATCGCGAGACTTCTACTTACCTCGAGAGCTTGACCGCTGATAAGTGTTCAAACTACTCTCTATGGAAAGCCTTAAAGTCCATAAGGAAACCCGTAATGCACTCGCCACCAATAAGAAAAGCTAACGGCGAATGGGCAAAAGGAGACAAAGATAAAGCGGAATTATTTGCCGAACATTTAGAGGAAACGTTCAAGCCATTCGATGGACAACCATTGATCGAAGATCCGGATGCAAATACGGCACCCGACAACTTTAAATTAAAAACTGTATCCCTGTCTGAACTTCGAATGACAATAAGAAAACTGAAAAATAACAAGGCTCCAGGATATGATTTAATCACTGGCGAAGTTTTGAAGGAGCTACCGAAAAAAGCGTTAGTTAAGTTACTCTACATTATAAATGCTTCATTGAGACTTCTATATGTTCCAAGGCAATGGAAAGTCGCCGAAGTAATAATGGTTCCGAAACCGGGGAAATGTGCAAACGACAAGAAATCATATAGACCCATTTCGCTTCTGCCGATAATATCTAAAGTCTTTGAGAAACTTCTGCTAAAAAGATTGCACCCAGTAATTGAAGAAAGGCGATTGATCCCGGATCATCAATTCGGGTTTCGGGTTAAACATTCCACAATCGATCAGGTGTATCGAATTACAAATGAAATTGCAAAAGCTCTAGAAGGGAAAAAGATATGCTCTACCGCTTTTCTCGACGTATCGCAAGCGTTCGACAAGGTATGGCACGAAGGCCTGAGATATAAGCTAAAGGAAATCTTACCAGATAAATTCTACAGAATATTGGAATCTTACCTTAATAACAGACTCTTTCGTGTTAAACATGGGGCAGAATATTCGAAATTCAAAGAAATCCATGCCGGTGTTCCGCAAGGAAGCGTTCTCGGCCCAATCCTGTTCCTCCTCTACACAAGAGATATACCACAAGATGAAGGGACTGTCGTAGCAACGTTCGCAGATGACACGGCTATCCTCGCAACAGATGAGTCAGTCGAATCATCAACTGGAAAACTCCAACGAGCTTTAAACAAAGTATGCGAGTGGACAAAGACCTGGAGAATCGTCCTTAACGAGACCAAGTCAACGCATGTCAATTTTACGTACAAAAAGATAAACAACTTACCTATTTCCATTAACTCGGTACAAATACCGTACGCAAACGAGGCAAAATATCTAGGAATGACACTAGACGCAAAACTTAAGTGGAAGCCACATGTTAAAAAGAAGCGCGACGAGCTCGAAATCAGACTTAGAGAAATGTACTGGCTACTCGGGAGATACTCGAAGTTAAGCGTATACAACAAACTGCTTCTGTACAAGCAAGTGCTAAAACCATCTTGGACATACGGTATACAACTTTGGGGTTGTACCAAGCCAAGCAATATGACTGTTCTGCAAACATTCCAAAACAAAACACTAAGAGCAATTGTGAATGCTCCATGGTATATAAGGAATAGTGATATTCACAGAGATCTAGGAATTGCTACCGTGAGGGATGAAGTAACAAACTTTGCTCACAAACTTCGTACTCGCCTTCATGATCATTGCAATAATGAAATAATCCGTACTCTGGACGTGACAAACCTCGAGCGCCGACTACAAAGAACAAGACCGTACGATCTGGCGCAGTAAGGGAAAACCGCATGTAATGACGGTATCAGTAGGTGCCTTCGCAGGAAAGCTACCTACCTAACGCGATTAACACTACAGAAGCGTAAACTACTTGTTAAGGCAACTTAGTCGTAGTCACCACAAAACGAAAAAATGAGAGGAACGAATTTCCAACTACTATGAGCACGAGCGGCCGGTTCTCATAGTGCCTCTCTGGGGGGTGAGGTTTAGCCCGTAGGCATATACTGGCAGACGCTTATGAATCATCAGGTCAGATATATGAATCGGGCATAACCAATGGTACGGGCCATTGGTATCTTTTGAAGATTCCTGCACCTCCAGGCGCAACCAAAAAAAAAAAAAAAAAAGTTCTGAACTCGGAAAGAGAACATGAATTCAACGAGATACAAATTATTACAATCGGAGATACTTCGAAAATCTCGATTTTTGCTTGACCCCCTCATTTATCGAAAACTCATTTTCTCAATTTCTTGAAAACTACTTGTCGCAGGAAAAAAACAAATACAGTTCTGAACTCGTAAGTCAAACGGCCATTCAACCCGATACAAATTATCAATATCGGAGACAATTCGAAAATCAAGATTTTTGCTTGAGCTCACCTGAGGGAGACACTCATTTTCTCGAAATCTACTTATGCAGCACAAGTCCAAATACAGTTCTGAACTCGCAAAGAGAACATGAATTCAACGAGATACAAATTATTACAATCGGAGATACTTCGAAAATCTCGATTTTTGCCTGACCCCCTCATTTATCGAAAATTCATTTTCGCAATTTCTCGAAAACTACTTGTCGCAGGAAAAAAACAAATACAGTTCTGAACTCGTAAATCAAACGCCCATTCAACGCGATACAAATTATCAATATCGGAGACAATTCAAAATTCAAGATTTTTGCTTGAGCTCACCTGAGGGAGACACTCATTTTCTCGAAACCTACTTATCGCAGTACAAGTCCAAATACAGTTCTGAACTCGCAAAAAAACATGAATTCAACGAGATACAAATTATTACAATCGGAGATACTTCGAAATTCTCGATTTTTGCTTGACCCCTTCATTTATCGAAAACTCATTTTCTCAATTTCTCGAAAACTACTTGTCGCAGGAAAAAAACAAATACAGTTCTGAACTCGTAAATTAGACGCCCATTCAACGCGATACAAATTGCCAATATCGGAAAATCAAGATTTTTGCTTGAGCTCACCTGAGGGAGACACTCATTTTCTCGAACTCTGCTTATCGCAGCACAAATCCAAATACAGTTCTGAACTCGGAAAAATAACATGAATTCAACGAGATACAAATTATTACAATCGGAGATACTTCGAAATTCTCGATTTTTGCTTGACCCCCTCATTTATCGAAAACTCATTTTCTCAATTTCTCGAAAACTACTTGTCGCAGAAAAGAAACAAATACAGTCCTGAACTCGTAAGTTAAACGCCCATTCAACGCGATACAAATTGCCAATATCGGAGACAGTTCGAAAATCAAGATTTTTGCTTGAGCTCACCTGAGGGAGACACTCATTTTCTCGAAATCTGCTTGTCGCAGCACAAATCCAAATACAGTTCTGAACTCGAAAAAAGAACATGAATTCAACGAGATACAAATTATTACAATCGGAGATACTTCGAAAATCTCGATTTTTGCTTGACCCCCTCATTTATCGAAAACTCATTTTCTCAATTTCTTGAAAACTACTTGTCGCAGGGAAAAAACAAATACAGTTCTGAACTCGTAAGTCAAACGGCCATTCAACCCAATACAAATTATCAATATCGGAGACAATTCGAAAATCAAGATTTTTGCTTGAGCTCACCTGAGGGAGACACTCATTTTCTCGAAACCTACTTATCGCAGTACAAGTCCAAATACAGTTCTGAACTCGCAAAAAGAACATGAATTCAACGAGATACAAATTATTACAATCGGAGATACTTCGAAATTCTCGATTTTTGCTTGACCCCTCATTTATCGAAAACTCATTTTCTCAATTTCTCGAAAACTACTTGTCGCAGGAAAGAAACAAATACAGTTCTGAACTCGTAAATTAAACGCCCATTCAACGCGATACAAATTGCCAATATCGGAGACAGTTCGAAAATCAAGATTTTTGCTTGAGCTCACCTGAGGGAGACACTCATTTTCTCGAAATCTGCTTGTCGCAGCACAAATCCAAATACAGTTCTGAACTCGAAAAAAGAACATGAATTCAACGAGATACAAATTATTACAATCGGAGATACTTCGAAATTCTCGATTTTTGCTTGACCCCTTCATTTATCGAAAACTCATTTTCTCAATTTCTCGAAAACTACTTGTCGCAGGAAAAAAAAAAAAAAACAGTTCTGAACTCGTAAATTAGACGCCCATTCAACGCGATACAAATTGCCACTATCGGAAAATCAAGATTTTTGCTTGAGCTCACCTGAGGGAGACACTCATTTTCTCGAACTCTGCTTATCGCAGCACAAATCCAAATACAGTTCTGAACTCGGAAAAATAACATGAATTCAACGAGATACAAATTATTACAATCGGAGATACTTCGAAAATCTCGATTTTTGCCTGACCCCCTCATTTATCGAAAATTCATTTTCTCAATTTCTCGAAAACTACTTGTCGCAGGAAAAAAACAAATACAGTTCTGAACTCGTAAATCAAACGGCCATTCAACGCGATACAAATTATCAATATCGGAGACAATTCAAAATTCAAGATTTTTGCTTGAACTCACCTGAGGGAGACACTCATTTTCTCGAAACCTACTTATCGCAGTACAAGTCCAAATACAGTTCTGAACTCGCAAAAAGAACATGAATTCAACGAGATACAAATTATTACAATCGGAGATACTTCGAAATTCTCGATTTTTGCTTGACCCCCTCATTTATCGAAAATTCATTTTCTCAATTTCTCGAAAACTACTTGTCGCAGGAAAGAAACAAATACAGTTCTGAACTCGTAAATTAAACGCCCATTCAACGCGATACAAATTGCCAATATCGGAGACAGTTCGAAAATCAAGATTTTTGCTTGAGCTCACCTGAGGGAGACACTCATTTTCTCGAAATCTGCTTATCGCAGCACAAATCCAAATACAGTTCTGAACTCGGAAAAAGAACATGAATTCAACGAGATACAAATTATTACAATCGGAGATACTTCGAAAATCTCGATTTTTGCTTGACCCCCTCATTTATCGAAAACTCATTTTCTCAATTTCTTGAAAACTACTTGTCGCAGGAAAAAAACAAATACAGTTCTGAACTCGTAAGTCAAACGGCCATTCAACCCGATACAAATTATCAATATCGGAGACAATTCGAAAATCAAGATTTTTGCTTGAGCTCACCTGAGGGAGACACTCATTTTCTCGAAATCTACTTATGCAGCACAAGTCCAAATACAGTTCTGAACTCGCAAAGAGAACATGAATTCAACGAGATACAAATTATTACAATCGGAGATACTTCGAAAATCTCGATTTTTGCCTGACCCCCTCATTTATCGAAAATTCATTTTCACAATTTCTCGAAAACTACTTGTCGCAGGAAAAAAACAGATACAGTTCTGAACTCGTAAATCAAAGGCCCATTCAACGCAATACAAATTATCAATATCGGAGACAATTCAAAATTCAAGATTTTTGCTTGAGCTCACCTGAGGGAGACACTCATTTTCTCGAAACCTACTTATCGCAGTACAAGTCCAAATACAGTTCTGAACCCGCAAAAAGAACATGAATTCAACGAGATACAAATTATTACAATCGGAGATACTTCGAAATTCTCGATTTTTGCTTGACCCCTTCATTTATCGAAAACTCATTTTCTCAATTTCTCGAAAACTACTTGTCGCAGGAAAAAAACAAATACAGTTCTGAACTCGTAAATAAGACGCCCATTCAACGCGATACAAATTGCCAATATCGGAAAATCAAGATTTTTGCTTGAGCTCACCTGAGGGAGACACTCATTTTCTCGAACTCTGCTTATCGCAGCACAAATCCAAATACAGTTCTGAACTCGGAAAAATAACATGAATTCAACGAGATACAAATTATTACAATCGGAGATACTTCGAAAATCTCGATTTTTGCCTGACCCCCTCATTTGTCGAAAATTCATTTTCTCAATTTCTCGAAAACTACTTGTCGCAGGAAAAAAACAAATACAGTTCTGAACTCGTAAATCAAACGCCCATTCAACGCGATACAAATTATCAATATCGGAGACAATTTAAAATTCAAGATTTTTGCTTGAGCTCACCTGAGGGAGACACTCATTTTCTCGAAACCTACTTATCGCAGTACAAGTCCAAATACAGTTTTGGACTCGCAAAAAGAACATGAATTCAACGAGATACAAATTATTACAATCGGAGATACTTCGAAATTCTCGATTTTTGCTTGACCCCTTCATTTATCGAAAATTCATTTTCTCAATTTCTCGAAAACTACTTGTCGCAGGAAAAAAACAAATACAGTTCTGAACTCGCAAATTAAACGCCCATTCAACGCGATACAAATTGCCAATATCGGAGACAGTTCGAAAATCAAGATTTTTGCTTGAGCTCACCTGAGGGAGACACTCATTTTCTCGAAATCTACTTATGCAGCACAAGTCCAAATACAGTTCTGAACCCGCAAAGAGAACATGAATTCAACGAGATACAAATTATTACAATCGGAGATACTTCGAAAATCTCGATTTTTGCCTGACCCCCTCATTTATCGAAAATTCATTTTCTCAATTTCTCGAAAACTACTTGTCGCAGGAAAAAAACAAATACAGTTCTGAACTCGTAAATTAGACGCCCATTCAACGCGATACAAATTGCCAATATCGGAGACAGTTCGAAAATCAAGATTTTTGCTTGAGCTCACCTGAGGGAGACACTCATTTTCTCGAAATCTACTTATGCAGCACAAGTCCAAATACAGTTCTGAACCCGCAAAGAGAACATGAATTCAACGAGATACAAATTATTACAATCGGAGATACTTCGAAAATCTCGATTTTTGCCTGACCCCCTCATTTATCGAAAATTCATTTTCTCAATTTCTCGAAAACTACTTGTCGCAGGAACAAAACAAATACAGTTCTGAACTCGTAAATCAAACGCCCATTCAACGCGATACAAATTATCAATATCGGAGACAATTCAAAATTCAAGATTTTTGCTTGAGCTCACCTGAGGGAGACACTCATTTTCTCGAAACCTACTTATCGCAGTACAAGTCCAAATACAGTTCTGAACTCGCAAAAAGAACATGAATTCAACGAGATACAAATCATTACAATCGGAGATACTTCGAAATTCTCGATTTTTGCTTGACCCCCTCATTTATCGAAAACTCATTTTCTCAATTTCTTGAAAACTACTTGTCGCAAAAAAAAAACAAATACAGTTCTGAACTCGTAAGTCAAACGGCCATTCAACCCGATACAAATTATCAATATCGGAGACAATTCGAAAATCAAGATTTTTGCTTGAGCTCACCTGAGGGAGACACTCATTTTCTCGAAATCTGCTTGTCGCAGCACAAATCCAAATACAGTTCTGAACTCGAAAAAAGAACATGAATTTAACGAGATACAAATTATTACAATCGGAGATACTTCGAAAATCTCGATTTTTGCTTGACCCCCTCATTTATCGAAAACTCATTTTCTCAATTTCTTGAAAACTACTTGTCGCAGGAAAAAACAAATACAGTTCTGAACTCGTAAGTCAAACGGCCATTCAACCCGATACAAATTATCAATATCGGAGACAATTCGAAAATCAAGATTTTTGCTTGAGCTCACCTGAGGGAGACACTCATTTTCTCGAAACCCACTTATCGCAGTACAAGTCCAAATACAGTTCTGAACTCGCAAAAAGAACATGAATTCAACGAGATACAAATTATTACAATCGGAGATACTTCGAAATTCTCGATTTTTGCTTGACCCCCTCATTTATCGAACACTCATTTTCCCAATTTCTCGAAAACTACTTGTCGCAGGAAAGAAACAAATACAGTTCTGAACTCGTAAATTAAACGCCCATTCAACACGATACAAATTGCCAATATCGGAGACAATTCGAAAATCAAGATTTTTGCTTGAGCCCACCTGAGGGAGACACCCATTTTCTCGAAATCTGCTTATCGCAGCACAAATCCAAATACAGTTCTGGACTCGGAAAAAGAACATGAATTCAACGAGATACAAATTATTACAATCGGGGATACTTCGAAAATCTCGATTTTTGCTTGACCCCCTCATTTATCGAAAACTCATTTTCTCAATTTCTTGAAAACTACTTGTCGCAGGAAAAAAACAAATACAGTTCTGAACTCGTAAGTCAAACGGCCATTCAACCCGATACAAATTATCAATATCGGAGACAATTCGAAAATAAAGATTTTTACTTGAGCTGACCTGAGGGAGACACTCATTTTCTCGAAATCTACTTATGCAGCACAAGTCCAAATACAGTTCTGAACTCGCAAAGAGAACATGAATTCAACGAGATACAAATTATTACAATCGGAGATACTTCGAAAATCTCGATTTTTGCCTGACCCCCTCATTTATCGAAAATTCATTTTCTCAATTTCTCGAAAACTACTTGTCGCAGGAAAAAAACAAATACAGTTCTGAACTCGTAAATCAAACGCCCATTCAACGCGATACAAATTATCAATATCGGAAACAATTCAAAATTCAAGATTTTTGCTTGAGCTCACCTGAGGGAGACACTCATTTTCTCGAAACCTACTTATCGCAGTACAAGTCCAAATACAGTTCTGAACTCGCAAAAAGAACATGAATTCAACGAGATACAAATTATTACAATCGGAGATACTTCGAAATTCTCGATTTTTGCTTGACCCCTTCATTTATCGAAAACTCATTTTCTCAATTTCTCGAAAACTACTTGTCGCAGGAAAGAAACAAATACAGCTCTGAACTCGTAAATTAAACGCCCATTCAACGCGATACAAATTGCCAATATCGGAGACAGTTCGAAAATCAAGATTTTTGCTTGAGCTCACCTGAGGGAGACACTCATTTTCTCGAAATCTGCTTGTCGCAGTACAAGTCCAAATACAGTTCTGAACTCGCAAAAAGAACATGAATTCAACGAGATACAAATTATTACAATCGGAGATACTTCGAAATTCTCGATTTTTGCTTGACCCCCTCATTTATCGAAAACTCATTTTCCCAATTTCTCGAAAACTACTTGTCGCAGGAAAGAAACAAATACAGTTCTGAACTCGTAAATTAAACGCCCATTCAACACGGTACAAATTGCCAATATCGGAGACAATTCGAAAATCAAGATTTTTGCTTGAGCCCACCTGAGGGAGACACCCATTTTCTCGAAATCTGCTTATCGCAGCACAAATCCAAATACAGTTCTGAACTCGGAAAAAGAACATGAATTCAACGAGATACAAATTATTACAATCGGAGATACTTCGAAAATCTCGATTTTTGCTTGACCCCCTCATTTATCGAAAACTCATTTTCTCAATTTCTTGAAAACTACTTGTCGCAGGAAAAAAACAAATACAGTTCTGAACTCGTAAGTCAAACGGCCATTCAACCCGATACAAATTATCAATATCGGAGACAATTCGAAAATAAAGATTTTTGCTTGAGCTCACCTGAGGGAGACACTCATTTTCTCGAAATCTACTTATGCAGCACAAGTCCAAATACAGTTCTGAACTCGCAAAGAGAACATGAATTCAACGAGATACAAATTATTACAATCGGAGATACTTCGAAAATCTCGATTTTTGCCTGACCCCCTCATTTATCGAAAATTAATTTTCTCAATTTCTCGAAAATTACTTGTCGCAGGAAAAAAACAGATACAGTTCTGAACTCGTAAATCAAACGCCCATTCAACGCGATACAAATTATCAATATCGGAGACAATTCAAAATTCAAGATTTTTGCTTGAGCTCACCTGAGGGAGACACTCATTTTCTCGAAACCTACTTATCGCAGTACAAGTCCAAATACAGTTCTGAACTCGCAAAAAGAACATGAATTCAACGAGATACAAATTATTACAATCGGAGATACTTCGAAATTCTCGATTTTTGCTTGACCCCTTCATTTATCGAAAACTCATTTTCACAATTTCTCGAAAACTACTTGTCGCAGGAAAGAAACAAATACAGTTCTGAACTCGTAAATTAAACGCCCATTCAACGCGATACAAATTGCCAATATCGGAGACAGTTCGAAAATCAAGATTTTTGCTTGAGCTCACCTGAGGGAGACACTCATTTTCTCGAAATCTGCTTGTCGCAGTACAAGTCCAAATACAGTTCTGAACTCGCAAAAAGAACATGAATTCAACGAGATACAAATTATTACAATCGGAGATACTTCGAAATTCTCGATTTTTGCTTGACCCCCTCATTTATCGAAAACTCATTTTCCCAATTTCTCGAAAACTACTTGTCGCAGGAAAGAAACAAATACAGTTCTGAACTCGTAAATTAAACGCCCATTCAACACGATACAAATTGCCAATATCGGAGACAATTCGAAAATCAAGATTTTTGCTTGAGCCCACCTGAGGGAGACACCCATTTTCTCGAAATCTGCTTATCGCAGCACAAATCCAAATACAGTTCTGAACTCGGAAAAAGAACATGAATTCAACGAGATACAAATTATTACAATCGGAGATACTTCGAAAATCTCGATTTTTGCTTGACCCCCTCATTTATCGAAAACTCATTTTCTCAATTTCTTGAAAACTACTTGTCGCAGGAAAAAAACAAATACAGTTCTGAACTCGTAAGTCAAACGGCCATTCAACCCGATACAAATTATCAATATCGGAGACAATTCGAAAATAAAGATTTTTGCTTGAGCTCACCTGAGGGAGACACTCATTTTCTCGAAATCTACTTATGCAGCACAAGTCCAAATACAGTTCTGGACTCGCAAAGAGAACATGAATTCAACGAGATACAAATTATTACAATCGGAGGTACTTCGAAAATCTCGATTTTTGCCTGACCCCCTCATTTATCGAAAATTAATTTCTCAATTTCTCGAAAATTACTTGTCCGCAGGAAAAAAACAGATACAGTTCTGAACTCGTAAATCAAACGCCCATTCAACGCGATACAAATTATCAATATCGGAGACAATTCAAAATTCAAGATTTTTGCTTGAGCTCACCTGAGGGAGACACTCATTTTCTCGAAACCTACTTATCGCAGTACAAGTCCAAATACAGTTCTGAACTCGCAAAAAAGAACATGAATTCAACGAGATACATATTATTACAATCGGAGATACTTCGAAATTCTCGATTTTTGCTTGACCCCTTCATTTATCGAAAACTCATTTTCTCAATTTCTCGAAAACTACTTGTCGCAGGAAAGAAACAAATACAGCTCTGAACTCGTAATTTAAACGCCCATTCAACGCGATACAAATTGCCAATATCGGAGACAGTTCGAAAATCAAGATTTGTTGCTTGAGCTCACCTGAGGGAGACACTCATTTTCTCGAAATCTGCTTGTCGCAGTACAAGTCCAAATACAGTTCTGAACTCGCAAAAAGAACATGAATTCAACGAGATACAAATTATTACAATCGGAGATACTTCGAAATTCTCGATTTTTGCTTGACCCCCTCATTTATCGAAAACCATTTTCCCAATTTCTCGAAAACTACTTGTCGCAGGAAAGAACAAATACAGTTCTGAACTCGTAAATTAAACGCCCATTCAACACGGTACAATTGCCAATATCGGAGACAATTCGAAAATCAAGATTTTTGCTTGAGCCCACCTGAGAGGGAGACACCCATTTTCTCGAAATCTGCTTATCGCAGCACAAATCCAAATACAGTTCTGAACTCGGAAAAAGAACATGAATTCAACGAGATACAAATTATTACAATCGGAGATACTTCGAAAATCTCGATTTTTGCTTGACCCCCTCATTTATCGAAAACTCATTTTCTCAATTTCTTGAAAACTACTTGTCGCAGGAAAAAAACAAATACAGTTCTGAACTCGTAAGTCAAACGGCCATTCAACCCGATACAAATTATCAATATCGGAGACAATTCGAAAATAAAGATTTTTGCTTGAGCTCACCTGAGGGAGACACTCATTTTCTCGAAATCTACTTATGCAGCACAAGTCCAAATACAGTTCTGAACTCGCAAAGAGAACATGAATTCAACGAGATACAAATTATTACAATCGGAGATACTTCGAAAATCTCGATTTTTGCCTGACCCCCTCATTTATCGAAAATTAATTTTCTCAATTTCTCGAAAATTACTTGTCGCAGGGAAAAAACAGATACAGTTCTGAACTCGTAAATCAAACGCCCATTCAACGCGATACAAATTATCAATATCGGAGACAATTCAAAATTCAAGATTTTTGCTTGAGCTCACCTGAGGGAGACACTCATTTTCTCGAAACCTACTTATCGCAGTACAAGTCCAAATACAGTTCTGAACTCGCAAAAAGAACATGAATTCAACGAGATACAAATTATTACAATCGGAGATACTTCGAAATTCTCGATTTTTGCTTGACCCCTTCATTTATCGAAAACTCATTTTCACAATTTCTCGAAAACTACTTGTCGCAGGAAAGAAACAAATACAGTTCTGAACTCGTAAATTAAACGCCCATTCAACGCGATACAAATTGCCAATATCGGAGACAGTTCGAAAATCAAGATTTTTGCTTGAGCTCACCTGAGGGAGACACTCATTTTCTCGAAATCTGCTTGTCGCAGTACAAGTCCAAATACAGTTCTGAACTCGCAAAAAGAACATGAATTCAACGAGATACAAATTATTACAATCGGAGATACTTCGAAATTCTCGATTTTTGCTTGACCCCCTCATTTATCGAAAACTCATTTTCCCAATTTCTCGAAAACTACTTGTCGCAGGAAAGAAACAAATACAGTTCTGAACTCGTAAATTAAACGCCCATTCAACACGATACAAATTGCCAATATCGGAGACAATTCGAAAATCAAGATTTTTGCTTGAGCCCACCTGAGGGAGACACCCATTTTCTCGAAATCTGCTTATCGCAGCACAAATCCAAATACAGTTCTGAACTCGGAAAAAGAACATGAATTCAACGAGATACAAATTATTACAATCGGAGATACTTCGAAAATCTCGATTTTTGCTTGACCCCCTCATTTATCGAAAACTCATTTTCTCAATTTCTTGAAAACTACTTGTCGCAGAAAAAAAACAAATACAGTTCTGAACTCGTAAGTCAAACGGCCATTCAACCCGATACAAATTATCAATATCGGAGACAATTCGAAAATCAAGATTTTTGCTTGAGCTCACCTGAGGGAGACACTCATTTTCTCGAAATCTACTTATGCAGCACAAGTCCAAATACAGTTCTGAACCCGCAAAGAGAACATGAATTCAACGAGATACAAATTATTACAATCGGAGATACTTCGAAAATCTCGATTTTTGCCTGACCCCCTCATTTATCGAAAATTCATTTTCTCAATTTCTCGAAAACTACTTGTCGCAGGAAAAAAACAGATACAGTTCTGAACTCGTAAATCAAACGCCCATTCAACGCGATACAAATTATCAATATCGGAGACAATTCGAAAATCAAGATTTTTGCTTGAGCTCACCTGAGGGAGACACTCATTTTCTCGAAATCTACTTATGCAGCACAAGTCCAAATACAGTTCTGAACTCGCAAAGAGAACATGAATTCAACGAGATACAAATTATTACAATCGGAGATACTTCGAAATTCTCGATTTTTGCTTGACCCCTTCATTTATCGAAAACTCATTTTCTCAATTTCTCGAAAACTACTTGTCGCAGGAAAGAAACAAATACAGTTCTGAACTCGTAAATTAAACGCCCATTCAACGCGATACAAATTGCCAATATCGGAGACAGTTCGAAAATCAAGATTTTTGCTTGAGCTCACCTGAGGGAGACACTCATTTTCTCGAAATCTGCTTGTCGCAGTACAAGTCCAAATACAGTTCTGAACTCGCAAAAAGAACATGAATTCAACGAGATACAAATTATTACAATCGGAGATACTTCGAAATTCTCGATTTTTGCTTGACCCCCTCATTTATCGAAAACTCATTTTCCCAATTTCTCGAAAACTACTTGTCGCAGGAAAGAAACAAATACAGTTCTGAACTCGTAAATTAAACGCCCATTCAACACGATACAAATTGCCAATATCGGAGACAATTCGAAAATCAAGATTTTTGCTTGAGCCCACCTGAGGGAGACACCCATTTTCTCGAAATCTGCTTATCGCAGCACAAATCCAAATACAGTTCTGAACTCGGAAAAAGAACATGAATTCAACGAGATACAAATTATTACAATCGGAGATACTTCGAAAATCTCGATTTTTGCTTGACCCCCTCATTTATCGAAAAGTCATTTTCTCAATTTCTTGAAAACTACTTGTCGCAGGAAAAAAACAAATACAGTTCTGAACTCGTAAGTCAAACGGCCATTCAACCCGATACAAATTATCAATATCGGAGACAATTCGAAAATAAAGATTTTTGCTTGAGCTCACCTGAGGGAGACACTCATTTTCTCGAAATCTACTTATGCAGCACAAGTCCAAATACAGTTCTGAACTCGCAAAGAGAACATGAATTCAACGAGATACAAATTATTACAATCGGAGATACTTCGAAAATCTCGATTTTTGCCTGACCCCCTCATTTATCGAAAATTCATTTTCTCAATTTCTCGAAAACTACTTGTCGCAGGAAAAAAACAAATACAGTTCTGAACTCGTAAATCAAACACCCATTCAACGCGATACAAATTATCAATATCGGAGACAATTCAAAATTCAAGATTTTTGCTTGAGCTCACCTGAGGGAGACACTCATTTTCTCGAAACCTACTTATCGCAGTACAAGTCCAAATACAGTTCTGAACTCGCAAAAAGAACATGAATTCAACGAGATACAAATTATTACAATCGGAGATACTTCGAAATTCTCGATTTTTGCTTGACCCCTTCATTTATCGAAAACTCATTTTCTCAATTTCTCGAAAACTACTTGTCGCAGGAAAAAAACAAATACAGTTCTGAACTCGTAAGTCAAACGGCCATTCAACCCAATACAAATTATCAATATCGGAGACAATTCAGAATTCAAGATTTTTGCTTGAGCTCACCTGAGGGAGACACTCATTTTCTCGAAACCTACTTATCGCAGTACAAGTCCAAATACAGTTCTGAACTCGCAAAAAGAACATGAATTCAACGAGATACAAATTATTACAATCGGAGATACTTCGAAATTCTCGATTTTTGCTTGACCCCCTCATTTATCGAAAACTCATTTTCTCAATTTCTCGAAAACTACTTGTCGCAGGAAAGAAACAAATACAGTTCTGAACTCGTAAATTAAACGCCCATTCAACCCGATACAAATTATCAATATTGGAGACAATTCGAAAATCAAGATTTTTGCTTGAGCTCACCTGAGGGAGACACTCATTTTCTCGAAATCTACTTATGCAGCACAAGTCCAAATACAGTTCTGAACTCGCAAAGAGAACATGAATTCAACGAGATACAAATTATTACAATCGGAGATACTTCGAAAATCTCGATTTTTGCCTGACCCCCTCATTTATCGAAAACTCATTTTCTCAATTTCTCGAAAACTACTTGTCGCAGGAAAAAAACAGATACAGTTCTGAACTCGTAAATCAAACGCCCTTTCAACGCGATACAAATTATCAATATCGGAGACAATTCGAAAATCAAGATTTTTGCTTGAGCTCACCTGAGGGAGACACTCATTTTCTCGAAATCTACTTATGCAGCACAAGTCCAAATACAGTTCTGAACTCGCAAAGAGAACATGAATTCAACGAGATACAAATTATTACAATCGGAGATACTTCGAAAATCTCGATTTTTGCCTGACCCCCTCATTTATCGAAAATTAATTTTCTCAATTTCTCGAAAATTACTTGTCGCAGGAAAAAAACAGATACAGTTCTGAACTCGTAAATCAAACGCCCATTCAACGCGATACAAATTATCAATATCGGAGACAATTCAAAATTCAAGATTTTTGCTTGAGCTCACCTGAGGGAGACACTCATTTTCTCGAAACCTACTTATCGCAGTACAAGTCCAAATACAGTTCTGAACTCGCAAAAAGAACATGAATTCATCGAGATACAAATTATTACAATCGGAGATACTTCGAAATTCTCGATTTTTGCTTGACCCCCTTCATTTATCGAAAACTCATTTTCTCAATTTCTCGAAAACTACTTGTCGCAGGAAAAAAACAAATACAGTTCTGAACTCGTAAATTAGACGCCCATTCAACGCGATACAAATTGCCAATATCGGAAAATCAAGATTTTTGCTTGAGCTCACCTGAGGGAGACACTCATTTTATCGAACTCTGCTTATCGCAGCACAAATCCAAATACAGTTCTGAACTCTGGAAAAATAACACGAATTCAACGAAATACAAATTATTACAATCGGAGATACTTCGAAAATCTCGATTTTTGCCTGACCCCCTCATTTATCGAAAATTCATTTTCTCAATTTCTCGAAAACTACTTGTCGCAGGAAAAAAACAAATACAGTTCTGAACTCGTAAATCAAACGCCCATTCAACGCGATACAAATTATCAATATAGGAGACAATTCAAAATTCAAGATTTTTGCTTGAGCTCACCTGAGGGAGACACTCATTTTCTCGAAACCTACTTATCGCAGTACAAGTCCAAATACAGTTCTGAACTCGCAAAAGGAACATGAATTCAACGAGATACAAATTATTACAATCGGAGATACTTCGAAATTCTCGATTTTTGCTTGACCCCCTCATTTATCGAAAACTCATTTTCTCAATTTCTTGAAAACTACTTGTCGCAGGAAAAAAACAAATACAGTTCTGAACTCGTAAGTCAAACGGCCATTCAACCCGATACAAATTATCAATATCGGAGACAATTCGAAAATCAAGATTTTTGCTTGAGCTCACCTGAGGGAGACACTCATTTTCTCGAAACCTACTTATCGCAGTACAAGTCCAAATACAGTTCTGAACTCGCAAAAAGAACATGAATTCAACGAGATACAAATTATTACAATCGGAGATACTTCGAAATTCTCGATTTTTGCTTGACCCCCTCATTTATCGAACACTCATTTTCCCAATATCTCGAAAACTACTTGTCGCAGGAAAGAAACAAATACAGTTCTGAACTCGTAAATTAAACGCCCATTCAACACGATACAAATTGCCAATATCGGAGACAATTCGAAAATCAAGATTTTTGCTTGAGCTCACCTGAGGGAGACACCCATTTTCTCGAAATCTGCTTATCGCAGCACAAATCCAAATACAGTTCTGAACTCGGAAAAAGAACATGAATTCAACGAGATACAAATTATTACAATCGGGGATATTTCGAAAACTCGATTTTTGCTCGACCCCCTCATTTATCGAAAACTCATTTTCTCAATTTCTTGAAAACTACTTGTCGCAGGAAAAAAACAAATACAGTTCTGAACTCGTAAGTCAAACGGCCATTCAACCCGATACAAATTATCAATATCGGAGACAATTCGAAAATAAAGATTTTTACTTGAGCTGACCTGAGGGAGACACTCATTTTCTCGAAATCTACTTATGCAGCACAAGTCCAAATACAGTTCTGAACTCGCAAAGAGAACATGAATTCAACGAGATACAAATTATTACAATCGGAGATACTTCGAAAATCTCGATTTTTGCCTGACCCCCTCATTTATCGAAAATTCATTTTCTCAATTTCTCGAAAACTACTTGTCGCAGGAAAAAAACAAATACAGTTCTGAACTCGTAAATCAAACGCCCATTCAACGCGATACAAATTATCAATATCGGAAACAATTCGAAAATTCAAGATTTTTGCTTGAGCTCACCTGAGGGAGACACTCATTTTCTCGAAACCTACTTATCGCAGTACAAGTCCAAATACAGTTCTGAACTCGCAAAAAGAACATGAATTCAACGAGATACAAATTATTACAATCGGAGATACTTCGAAATTCTCGATTTTTGCTTGACCCCTTCATTTATCGAAAACTCATTTTCTCAATTTCTCGAAAACTACTTGTCGCAGGAAAGAAACAAATACAGTTCTGAACTCGTAAATTAAACGCCCATTCAACACGATACAAATTGCCAATATCGGAGACAATTCGAAAATCAAGATTTTTGCTTGAGCCCACCTGAGGGAGACACCCATTTTCTCGAAATCTGCTTATCGCAGCACAAATCCAAATACAGTTCTGAACTCGGAAAAAGAACATGAATTCAACGAGATACAAATTATTACAATCGGAGATACTTCGAAAATCTCGATTTTTGCTTGACCCCCTCATTTATCGAAAATTCATTTTCTCAATTTCTTGAAAACTACTTGTCGCAGGAAAAAAACAAATACAGTTCTGAACTCGTAAGTCAAACGGCCATTCAACCCGATACAAATTATCAATATCGGAGACAATTCGAAAATAAAGATTTTTGCTTGAGCTCACCTGAGGGAGACACTCATTTTCTCGAAATCTACTTATGCAGCACAAGTCCAAATACAGTTCTGAACTCGCAAATAGAACATGAATTCAACGAGATACAAATTATTACAATCGGAGATACTTCGAAAATCTCGATTTTTGCCTGACCCCCTCATTTATCGAAAATTAATTTTCTCAATTTCTCGAAAATTACTTGTCGCAGGAAAAAAACAGATACAGTTCTGAACTCGTAAATCAAACGCCCATTCAACGCGATACAAATTATCAATATCGGAGACAATTCGAAAATCAAGATTTTTGCTTGAGCTCACCTGAGGGAGACACTCATTTTCTCGAAATCTACTTATGCAGCACAAGTCCAAATACAGTTCTGAACTCGCAAAGAGAACATGAATTCAACGAGATACAAATTATTACAATCGGAGATACTTCGAAAATCTCGATTTTTGCCTGACCCCCTCATTTATCGAAAATTCATTTTCTCAATTTCTCGAAAACTACTTGTCGCAGGAAAAAAACAAATACAGTTCTGAACTCGTAAATCAAACGCCCATTCAACGCGATACAAATTATCAATATCGGAGACAATTCAAAATTCAAGATTTTTGCTTGAGCTCACCTGAAGGAGACACTCATTTTCTCGAAACCTGCTTATCGCAGTACAAGTCCAAATACAGTTCTGAACTCGCAAAAAGAACATCAATTCAACGAGATACAAATTATTACAATCGGAGATACTTCGAAATTCTCGATTTTTGCTTGACCCCTTCATTTATCGAAAACTCATTTTCTCAATTTCTCGAAAACTACTTGTCGCAGGAAAAAAACAAATACAGTTCTGAACTCGTAAATTAGACGCCCATTCAACGCGATACAAACTGCCAATATCGGAAAATCAAGATTTTTGCTTGAGCTCACCTGAGGGAGACACTCATTTTATCGAACTCTGCTTATCGCAGCACAAATCCAAATACAGTTCTGAACTCGGAAAAATAACACGAATTCAACGAAATACAAATTATTACAATCGGAGATACTTCGAAAATCTCGATTTTTGCCTGACCCCCTCATTTATCGAAAATTCATTTTCTCAATTTCTCGAAAACTACTTGTCGCAGGAAAAAAACAAATACAGTTCTGAACTCGTAAATCAAACGCCCATTCAACGCGATACAAATTATCAATATAGGAGACAATTCAAAATTCAAGATTTTTGCTTGAGCTCACCTGAGGGAGACACTCATTTTCTCGAAACCTACTTATCGCAGTACAAGTCCAAATACAGTTCTGAACTCGCAAAAGGAACATGAATTCAACGAGATACAAATTATTACAATCGGAGATACTTCGAAATTCTCGATTTTTGCTTGACCCCTTCATTTATCGAAAACTCATTTTCTCAATTTCTCGAAAACTACTTGTCGCAGGAAAAAAACAAATACAGTTCTGAACTCGTAAATTAGACGCCCATTCAACGCGATACAAATTGCCAATATCGGAAAATCAAGATTTTTGCTTGAGCTCACCTGAGGGAGACACTCATTTTATCGAACTCTGCTTATCGCAGCACAAATCCAAATACAGTTCTGAACTCGGAAAAATAACACGAATTCAACGAAATACAAATTATTACAATCGGAGATACTTCGAAAATCTCGATTTTTGCCTGACCCCCTCATTTATCGAAAATTCATTTTCTCAATTTCTCGAAAACTACTTGTCGCAGGAAAAAAACAAATACAGTTCTGAACTCGTAAATCAAACGCCCATTCAACGCGATACAAATTATCAATATAGGAGACAATTCAAAATTCAAGATTTTTGCTTGAGCTCACCTGAGGGAGACACTCATTTTCTCGAAATCTACTTATGCAGCACAAGTCCAAATACAGTTCTGAACTCGCAAAGAGAACATGAATTCAACGAGATACAAATTATTACAATCGGAGATACTTCGAAAATCTCGATTTTTGCCCGACCCCCTCATTTATCGAAAACTCATTTTCTCAATTTCTCGAAAACTACTTGTCGCAGGAAAAGAACAGATACAGTTCTGAACTCGTAAATCAAACGCCCATTCAACGCGATACAAATTATCAATATCGGAGACAATTCGAAAATCAAGATTTTTGCTTGAGCTCACCTGAGGGAGACACTCATTTTCTCGGAATCTACTTATGCAGCACAAGTCCAAATACAGTTCTGAACTCGCAAAGAGAACATGAATTCAACGAGATACAAATTATTACAATCGGAGATACTTCGAAAATCTCGATTTTTGCCTGACCCCCTCATTTATCGAAAATTCATTTTCTCAATTTCTCGAAAACTACTTGTCGCAGGAAAAAAAAAAAAACAGTTCTGAACTCGTGAGTCAAACGCCCATTTAACGCGATACAAATTATCAATATCGGAGACAATTCAAAATTCAAGATTTTTGCTTGAGCTCACCTGAGGGAGACACTCATTTTCTCGAAACCTACTTATCGCAGTACAAGTCCAAATACAGTTCTGAACTCGAAAAAAGAACATGAATTCAACGAGATACAAATTATTACAATCGGAGATACTTCGAAATTCTCGATTTTTGCTTGACCCCTTCATTTATCGAAAACTCATTTTCTCAATTTCTCGAAAACTACTTGTCGCAGGAAAAAAACAAATACAGTTCTGAACTCGTAAGTCAAACGGCCATTCAACCCAATACAAATTATCAATATCGGAGACAATTCGAAAATCAAGATTTTTGCTTGAGCTCACCTGAGGGAGACACTCATTTTCTCGAACTCTGCTTATCGCAGAACAAATCCAAATACAGTTCTGAACTCGGAAAAATAACATGAATTCAACGAGATACAAATTATTACAATCGGAGATACTTCGAAAATCTCGATTTTTGCCTGACCCCCTCATTTATCAAAAATTCATTTTCTCAATTTCTCGAAAACTACTTGTCGCAGGAAAAAAACAAATACAGTTCTGAACTCGTAAATCAAACGCCCATTCAACGCGATACAAATTATCAATATAGGAGACAATTCAAAATTCAAGATTTTTGCTTGAGCTCACCTGAGGGAGACACTCATTTTCTCGAAACCTACTTATCGCAGTACAAGTCCAAATACAGTTCTGAACTCGCAAAAGGAACATGAATTCAACGAGATACAAATTATTACAATCGGAGATACTTCGAAATTCTCGATTTTTGCTTGACCCCTTCATTTATCGAAAACTCATTTTCTCAATTTCTCGAAAACTACTTGTCGCAGGAAAAAAACAAATACAGTTCTGAACTCGTAAGTCAAACGGCCATTCAACCCAATACAAATTATCAATATCGGAGACAATTCAGAATTCAAGATTTTTGCTTGAGCTCACCTGAGGGAGACACTCATTTTCTCGAAATCTACTTATGCAGCACAAGTCCAAATACAGTTCTGAACTCGCAAAGAGAACATGAATTCAACGAGATACAAATTATTACAATCGGAGATACTTCGAAAATCTCGATTTTTGCCTGACCCCCTCATTTATCGAAAACTCATTTTCTCAATTTCTCGAAAACTACTTGTCGCAGGAAAAAAACAGATACAGTTCTGAACTCGTAAATCAAACGCCCATTCAACGCGATACAAATTATCAATATCGGAGACAATTCGAAAATCAAGATTTTTGCTTGAGCTCACCTGAGGGAGACACTCATTTTCTCGAAATCTACTTATGCAGCACAAGTCCAAATACAGTTCTGAACTCGCAAAGAGAACATGAATTCAACGAGATACAAATTATTACAATCGGAGATACTTCGAAAATCTCGATTTTTGCCTGACCCCCTCATTTATCGAAAATTCATTTTCTCAATTTCTCGAAAACTACTTGTCGCAGGAAAAAAAAAAAAACAGTTCTGAACTCGTGAGTCAAACGCCCATTTAACGCGATACAAATTATCAATATCGGAGACAATTCAAAATTCAAGATTTTTGCTTGAGCTCACCTGAGGGAGACACTCATTTTCTCGAAACCTACTTATCGCAGTACAAGTCCAAATACAGTTCTGAACTCGAAAAAAGAACATGAATTCAACGAGATACAAATTATTACAATCGGAGATACTTCGAAATTCTCGATTTTTGCTTGACCCCTTCATTTATCGAAAACTCATTTTCTCAATTTCTCGAAAACTACTTGTCGCAGGAAAAAAACAAATACAGTTCTGAACTCGTAAGTCAAACGGCCATTCAACCCAATACAAATTATCAATATCGGAGATACTTCGAAAATCTCGATTTTTGCCTGACCCCCTCATTTATCAAAAATTCATTTTCTCAATTTCTCGAAAACTACTTGTCGCAGGAAAAAAACAAATACAGTTCTGAACTCGTAAATCAAACGCCCATTCAACGCGATACAAATTATCAATATAGGAGACAATTCAAAATTCAAGATTTTTGCTTGAGCTCACCTGAGGGAGACACTCATTTTCTCGAAACCTACTTATCGCAGTACAAGTCCAAATACAGTTCTGAACTCGCAAAAGGAACATGAATTCAACGAGATACAAATTATTACAATCGGAGATACTTCGAAATTCTCGATTTTTGCTTGACCCCTTCATTTATCGAAAACTCATTTTCTCAATTTCTCGAAAACTACTTGTCGCAGGAAAAAAACAAATACAGTTCTGAACTCGTAAGTCAAACGGCCATTCAACCCAATACAAATTATCAATATCGGAGACAATTCAGAATTCAAGATTTTTGCTTGAGCTCACCTGAGGGAGACACTCATTTTCTCGAAACCTACTTATCGCAGTACAAGTCCAAATACAGTTCTGAACTCGCAAAAAGAACATGAATTCAACGAGATACAAATTATTACAATCGGAGATACTTCGAAATTCTCGATTTTTGCTTGACCCCCTCATTTATCGAAAACTCATTTTCTCAATTTCTCGAAAACTACTTGTCGCAGGAAAGAAACAAATACAGTTCTGAACTCGTAAATTAAACGCCCATTCAACCCGATACAAATTATCAATATCGGAGACAATTCGAAAATCAAGATTTTTGCTTGAGCTCACCTAAGGGAGACACTCATTTTCTCGAAATCTACTTATGCAGCACAAGTCCAAATACAGTTCTGAACTCGCAAAGAGAACATGAATTCAACGAGATATAAATTATTACAATCGGAGATACTTCGAAAATCTCGATTTTTGCCTGACCCCCTCATTTATCGAAAACTCATTTTCTCAATTTCTCGAAAACTACTTGTCGCAGGAAAAAAACAGATACAGTTCTGAACTCGTAAATCAAACGCCCATTCAACGCGATACAAATTATCAATATCGGAGACAATTCGAAAATCAAGATTTTTGCTTGAGCTCACCTAAGGGAGACACTCATTTTCTCGAAATCTACTTATGCAGCACAAGTCCAAATACAGTTCTGAACTCGCAAAGAGAACATGAATTCAACGAGATACAAATTATTACAATCGGAGATACTTCGAAAATCTCGACTTTTGCCTGACCCCCTCATTTATCGAAAATTCATTTTCTCAATTTCTCGAAAACTACTTGTCGCAGGAAAAAAAAAAAACAGTTCTGAACTCGTAAGTCAAACGCCCATTTAACGCGATACAAATTATCAATATCGGAGACAATTCAAAATTCAAGATTTTTGCTTGAGCTCACCTGAGGGAGACACTCATTTTCTCGAAACCTACTTATCGCAGTACAAGTCCAAATACAGTTCTGAACTCGAAAAAAGAACATGAATTCAACGAGATACAAATTATTACAATCGGAGATACTTCGAAATTCTCGATTTTTGCTTGACCCCTTCATTTATCGAAAACTCATTTTCTCAATTTCTCGAAAACTACTTGTCGCAGGAAAAAAACAAATACAGTTCTGAACTCGTAAGTCAAACGGCCATTCAACCCAATACAAATTATCAATATCGGAGACAATTCGAAAATCAAGATTTTTGCTTGAGCTCACCTGAGGGAGACACTCATTTTCTCGAACTCTGCTTATCGCAGTACAAATCCAAATACAGTTCTGAACTCGGAAAAATAACATGAATTCAACGAGATACAAATTATTACAATCGGAGATACTTCGAAAATCTCGATTTTTGCCTGACCCCCTCATTTATCAAAAATTCATTTTCTCAATTTCTCGAAAACTACTTGTCGCAGGAAAAAAACAAATACAGTTCTGAACTCGTAAATCAAACGCCCATTCAACGCGATACAAATTATCAATATCGGAGACAATTTAAAATTCAAGATTTTTGCTTGAGCTCACCTGAGGGAGACACTCATTTTCTCGAAATCTGCTTGTCGCAGCACAAATCCAAATACAGTTCTGAACTCGAAAAAAGAACATGAATTCAACGAGATACAAATTATTACAATCGGAGATACTTCGAAAATCTCGATTTTTGCTTGACCCCCTCATTTATCGAAAACTCATTTTCTCAATTTCTTGAAAACTACTTGTCGCAGGAAAAAAACAAATACAGTTCTGAACTCGTAAGTCAAACGGCCATTCAACCCAATACAAATTATCAATATCGGAGACAATTCGAAAATCAAGATTTTTGCTTGAGCTCACCTGAGGGAGACACTCATTTTCTCGAAACCTACTTATCGCAGTACAAGTCCAAATACAGTTCTGAACTCGCAAAAAGAACACGAATTCAACGAGATACAAATTTTTACAATCGGAGATACTTCGAAATTCTCGATTTTTGCTTGACCCGCTCATTTATCGAAAACTCATTTTCCCAATTTCTCGAAAACTACTTGTCGCAGGAAAGAAACAAATACAGTTCTGAACTCGTAAATTAAACGCCCATTCAACACGATACAAATTGTCAATATCGGAGACAATTCGAAAATCAAGATTTTTGCTTGAGCTCACCTGAGGGAGACACCCATTTTCTCGAAATCTGTTTATCGCAGCACAAATCCAAATACAGTTCTGAACTCGGAAAAAGAACATGAATTCAACGAGATACAAATTATTACAATCGGAGATACTTCGAAAATCTCGATTTTTGCTTGACCCCCTCATTTATCGAAAACTCATTTTCTCAATTTCTTGAAAACTACTTGTCGCAGGAAAAAAACAAATACAGTTCTGAACTCGTAAGTCAAATGGCCATTCAACCCGATACAAATTATCAATATCGGAGACAATTCGAAATTCAAGATTTTTGCTTGAGCTCACCTGAGGGAGACACTCATTTTCTCGAAATCTACTTATGCAGCACAAGTCCAAATACAGTTCTGAACTCGCAAAGAGAACATGAATTCAACGAGATACAAATTATTACAATCGGAGATACTTCGAAAATCTCGATTTTTGCCTGACCCCCTCATTTATCGAAAATTCATTTTCTCAATTTCTCGAAAACTACTTGTCGCAGGAAAAAAACAAATACAGTTCTGAACTCGTAAATTAGACGCCCATTCAACGCGATACAAATTGCCAATATCGGAAAATCAAGATTTTTGCTTGAGCTCACCTGAGGGAGACACTCATTTTCTCGAACTCTGCTTATCGCAGCACAAATCCAAATACAGTTCTGAACTCGGAAAAATAACATGAATTCAACGAGATACAAATTATTACAATCGGAGATACTTCGAAAATCTTGATTTTTGCCTGACCCCCTCATTTATCGAAAATTCATTTTCTCAATTTCTCGAAAACTATTTGTCGCAGGAACAAAACAAATACAGTTCTGAACTCGTAAATCAAACGCCCATTCAACGCGATACAAATTATCAATATCGGAGACAATTCAAAATTCAAGATTTTTGCTTAAGCTCACCTGAGGGAGACACTCATTTTCTCGAAACCTACTTATTGCAGTACAAGTCCAAATACAGTTCTGAACTCGCAAAAAGAACATGAATTCAACGAGATACAAATTACTACAATCGGAGATACTTCGAAATTCTCGATTTTTGCTTGACCCACTCATTTATCGAAAACTCATTTTCTCAATTTCTCGAAAACTACTTGTCGAAGAAACAAATACAGTTCTGAACTCGTAAATTAAACGCCCATTCAACGCGATACAAATTGCCAATATCGGAGACAGTTCGAAAATCAAGATTTTTGCTTGAGCTCACCTGAGGGAGACACTCATTTTCTCGAAATCTGCTTGTCGCAGCACAAATCCAAATACAGTTCTGAACTCGAAGAAAGAACATGAATTCAACGAGATACAAATTATTACAATCGGAGATACTTCGAAAATCTCGATTTTTGCTTGACCCCCTCATTTATCGAAAACTCATTTTCTCAATTTCTTGAAAACTACTTTTCGCAGGAAAAAAACCAATACAGTTCTGAACTCGTAACTCAAACGGCCATTCAACCCAATACAAATTATCAATATCGGAGACAATTCGAAAATCAAGATTTTTGCTTGAGCTCACCTGAGGGAGACACTCATTTTCTCGAAACCTACTTATCGCAGTACAAGTCCAAATACAGTTCTGAACTCTCAAAAAGAACATGAATTCAACGAGATACAAATTATTACAATCGGAGATACTTCGAAATTCTCGATTTTTGCTTGACCCCCTCATTTATCGAAAACTCATTTTCCCAATTTCTCGAAAACTACTTGTCGCAGGAAAGAAACAAATACAGTTCTGAACTCGTAAATTAAACGCCCATTCAACACGATACAAATTGCCAATATCGGAGACAATTCGAAAATCAAGATTTTTGCTTGAGCTCACCTGAGGGAGACACCCATTTTCTCGAAATCTGCTTATCGCAGCACAAATCCAAATACAGTTCTGAACTCGGAAAAAGAACATGAATTCAACGAGATACAAATTATTACAATCGGAGATACTTCGAAAATCTCGATTTTTGCTTGACCCCCTCATTTATCGAAAATTCATTTTCTCAATTTCTTGAAAACTACTTGTCGCAGGAAAAAAACAAATACAGTTCTGAACTCGTAAGTCAAATGGCCATTCAACCCGATACAAATTATCAATATCGGAGACAATTCGAAATTCAAGATTTTTGCTTGAGCTCACCTGAGGGAGACACTCATTTTCTCGAAATCTACTTATGCAGCACAAGTCCAAATACAGTTCTGAACTCGCAAAGAGAACATGAATTCAACGAGATACAAATTATTACAATCGGAGATACTTCGAAAATCTCGATTTTTGCCTGACCCCCTCATTTATCGAAAATTCATTTTCTCAATTTCTCGAAAACTACTTGTCGCAGGAAAAAAACAAATACAGTTCTGAACTCGTAAATTAGACGCCCATTCAACGCGATACAAATTGCCAATATCGGAAAATCAAGATTTTTGCTTGAGCTCACCTGAGGGAGACACTCATTTTCTCGAACTCTGCTTATCGCAGCACAAATCCAAATACAGTTCTGAACTCGGAAAAATAACATGAATTCAACGAGATACAAATTATTACAATCGGAGATACTTCGAAAATCTTGATTTTTGCCTGACCCCCTCATTTATCGAAAATTCATTTTCTCAATTTCTCGAAAACTACTTGTCGCAGGAACAAAACAAATACAGTTCTGAACTCGTAAATCAAACGCCCATTCAACGCGATACAAATTATCAATATCGGAGACAATTCAAAATTCAAGATTTTTGCTTAAGCTCACCTGAGGGAGACACTCATTTTCTCGAAACCTACTTATTGCAGTACAAGTCCAAATACAGTTCTGAACTCGCAAAAAGAACATGAATTCAACGAGATACAAATTACTACAATCGGAGATACTTCGAAATTCTCGATTTTTGCTTGACCCCCTCATTTATCGAAAACTCATTTTCTCAATTTCTCGAAAACTACTTGTCGAAGAAACAAATACAGTTCTGAACTCGTAAATTAAACGCCCATTCAACGCGATACAAATTGCCAATATCGGAGACAGTTCGAAAATCAAGATTTTTGCTTGAGCTCACCTGAGGGAGACACTCATTTTCTCGAAATCTGCTTGTCGCAGCACAAATCCAAATACAGTTCTGAACTCGAAGAAAGAACATGAATTCAACGAGATACAAATTATTACAATCGGAGATACTTCGAAATTCTCGATTTTTGCTTGACCCCCTCATTTATCGAAAACTCATTTTCTCAATTTCTTGAAAACTACTTTTCGCAGGAAAAAAACAAATACAGTTCTGAACTCGTAACTCAAACGGCCATTCAACCCAATACAAATTATCAATATCGGAGACAATTCGAAAATCAAGATTTTTGCTTGAGCTCACCTGAGGGAGACACTCATTTTCTCGAAACCTACTTATCGCAGTACAAGTCCAAATACAGTTCTGAACTCTCAAAAAGAACATGAATTCAACGAGATACAAATTATTACAATCGGAGATACTTCGAAATTCTCGATTTTTGCTTGACCCCCTCATTTATCGAAAACTCATTTTCCCAATTTCTCGAAAACTACTTGTCGCAGGAAAGAAACAAATACAGTTCTGAACTCGTAAATTAAACGCCCATTCAACACGATACAAATTGCCAATATCGGAGACAATTCGAAAATCAAGATTTTTGCTTGAGCTCACCTGAGGGAGACACCCATTTTCTCGAAATCTGCTTATCGCAGCACAAATCCAAATACAGTTCTGAACTCGGAAAAAGAACATGAATTCAACGAGATACAAATTATTACAATCGGAGATACTTCGAAAATCTCGATTTTTGCTTGACCCCCTCATTTATCGAAAATTCATTTTCTCAATTTCTCGAAAACTACTTGTCGCAGGAAAAAAACAAATACAGTTCTGAACTCGTAAATTAGACGCCCATTCAACGCGATACAAATTGCCAATATCGGAAAATCAAGATTTTTGCTTGAGCTCACCTGAGGGAGACACTCATTTTCTCGAACTCTGCTTATCGCAGCACAAATCCAAATACAGTTCTGAACTCGGAAAAATAACACGAATTCAACGAGATACAAATTATTACAATCGGAGATACTTCGAAAATCTCGATTTTTGCCTGACCCCCTCATTTATCGAAAATTCATTTTCTCAATTTCTCGAAAACTACTTGTCGCAGGAAAAAAACAAATACAGTTCTGAACTCGTAAATCAAACGCCCATTCAACGCGATACAAATTATCAATATCGGAGACAATTCAAAATTCAAGATTTTTGCTTGAGCTCACCTGAGGGAGACACTCATTTTCTCGAAACCTACTTATCGCAGTACAAGTCCAAATACAGTTCTGAACTCGCAAAAAGAACATGAATTCAACGAGATACAAATTATTACAATCGGAGATACTTCGAAATTCTCGATTTTTGCTTGACCCCCTCATTTATCGAAAACTCATTTTCTCAATTTCTCGAAAACTACTTGTCGCAGGAAAGAAACAAATACAGTTATGAACTCGTAAATTAAACGCCCATTCAACGCGATACAAATTGCCAATATCGGAGACAGTTCGAAAATCAAGATTTTTGCTTGAGCTCACCTGAGGGAGACACTCATTTTCTCGAAATCTGCTTGTCGCAGCACAAATCCAAATACAGTTCTGAACTCGAAAAAAGAACATGAATTCAACGAGATACAAATTATTACAATCGGAGATACTTCGAAAATCTCGATTTTTGCTTGACCCCCTCATTTATCGAAAACTCATTTTCTCAATTTCTTGAAAACTACTTGTCGCAGGAAAAAAACAAATACAGTTCTGAACTCGCAAGTCAAACGGCCATTCAACCCAATACAAATTGTCAATATCGGAGACAATTCGAAAATCAAGATTTTTGCTTGAGCTCACCTGAGGGAGACACTCATTTTCTCGAAATCTGCTTATCTGAACTCGGAAAAAGAACATGAATTCAACGAGATACAAATTATTACAATCGGAGATACTTCGAAAATCTCGATTTTTGCTTGACCCCCTCATTTATCGAAAACTCATTTTCTCAATTTCTTGAAAACTACTTGTCGCAGGAAAAAAACAAATACAGTTCTGAACTCGTAAGTCAAACGCCCATTCAACGCGATACAAATTATCAATATCGGAGACAATTCGAAAATCAAGATTTTTGCTTGAGCTCACCTGAGGGAGACACTCATTTTCTCGAAATCTACTTAAGCAGCACAAGTCCAAATACAGTTCTGAACTCGCAAAGAGAACATGAATTCAACGAGATACAAATTATTACAATCGGAGATACTTCGAAAATCTCGATTTTTGCTTGACCCCCTCATTTATCGAAAATTCATTTTCTCAATTTCTCGAAAACTACTTGTCGCAGGAAAAAAACAAATACAGTTCTGCACTCGTAAATTAAACGCCCATTCAACGCGATACAAATTGCCAATATCGGAGACAGTTCGAAAATCAAGATTTTTGCTTGAGCTCACCTGAGGGAGACACCTACACTCTCGAAACCTACTTATCGCAGTACAAGTCCAAATACAGTTCTGAACTCGCAAAAAGAACATGAATTCAACGAGATACAAATTATTACAATCGGAGTACTTCGAAATTCTCGATTTTTGCTTGACCCCCTCATTTATCGAAAACTCATTTTCTCAATTTCTCGAAAACTAGTTGTCGCAGGAAAAAAACAAATACAGTTCTGAACTCGTAAATTAAACGCCCATTCAACGCGATACAAATTGCCAATATCGGAGACAGTTCGAAAATCAAGATTTTTGCTTGAGCTCACCTGAGGGAGACACTCATTTTCTCGAAACCTACTTATCGCAGTACAAGTCCAAATACAGTTCTGAACTCGCAAAAAGAACATGAATTCAACGAGATACAAATCATTACAATCGGAGATACTTCGAAATTCTCGATTTTTGCTTGACCCCCTCATTTATCGAAAACTCATTTTCCCAATTTCTCGAAAACTACTTGTCGCAGGAAAGAAACAAATACAGTTCTGAACTCGTAAATTAAACGCCCATTCAACACGATACAAATTGCCAATATCGGAGACAATTCGAAAATCAAGATTTTTGCTTGAGCTCACCTGAGGGAGACACCCATTTTCTCGAAATCTGCTTATCGCAGCACAAATCCAAATACAGTTCTGAACTCGGAAAAAGAACATGAATTCAACGAGATACAAATTATTACAATCGGAGATACTTCGAAAATCTCGATTTTTGCTTGACCCCCTCATTTATCGAAAACTCATTTTCTCAATTTCTTGAAAACTACTTGTCGCAGGAAAAAAACAAATACAGCTCTGAACTCGTAAGTCAAACGGCCATTCAACCCGATACAAATTATCAATATCGGAGACAATTCGAAAATCAAGATTTTTGCTTGAGCTCACCTGAGGAGAGACTCATTTTCTCGAAATCTACTTATGCAGCACAAGTCCAAATACAGTTCTGAACTCGCAAAGAGAACATGAATTCAACGAGATACAAATTATTACAATCGGAGATACTTCGAAAATCTCGATTTTTGCCTGACCCCCTCATTTATCGAAAATTCATTTTCTCAATTTCTCGAAAACTACTTGTCGCAGGAAAAGAACAAATACAGTTCTGAACTCGTAAATTAGACGCCCATTCAACGCGATACAAATTGCCAATATCGGAAAATCAAGATTTTTGCTTGAGCTCACCTGAGGGAGACACTCATTTTCTCGAACTCTGCTTATCGCAGAACAAATCCAAATACAGTTCTGAACTCGGAAAAATAACATGAATTCAACGAGATACAAATTATTACAATCGGAGATACTTCGAAATTCTCGATTTTTGCTTGACCCCTTCATTTATCGAAAATTCATTTTCTCAATTTCTCGAAAACTACTTGTCGCAGGAAAAAAACAAATACAGTTCTGAACTCGTAAATTAGACGCCCATTCAACGCGATACAAATTGCCATATCGGAAAATCAAGATTTTTGCTTGAGCTCACCTGAGTGAGACACTCATTTTCTCGAACTCTGCTTATCGCAGCACAAATCCAAATACAGTTCTGAACTCGGAAAAATAACACGAATTCAACGAGATACAAATTATTACAATCGGAGATACTTCGAAAATCTCGATTTTTGCCTGACCCCCTCATTTATCGAAAATTTATTTTCTCAATTTCTCGAAAACTACTTGTCGCAGGAAAAAAACAAATACAGTTCTGAACTCGTAAATCAAACGCCCATTCAACGCGATACAAATTATCAATATCGGAAAATCAAGATTTTTGCTTGAGCTCACCTGAGGGAGACACTCATTTTCTCGAACTCTGCTCATCGCAGCACAAATCCAAATACAGTTCTGAACTCGGAAAAATAACATGAATTCAACGAGATACAAATTATTACAATCGGTGATACTTCGAAATTCTCGATTTTTGCTTGACCCCTTCATTTATCGAAAATTCATTTTCTCAATTTCTCGAAAACTACTTGTCGCAGGAAAAAAACAAATACAGTTCTGAACTCGTAAATTAGACGCCCATTCAACGCGATACAAATTGCCATATCGGAAAATCAAGATTTTTGCTTGAGCTCACCTGAGGGAGACACTCATTTTCTCGAACTCTGCTTATCGCAGCACAAATCCAAATACAGTTCTGAACTCGGAAAAATAACACGAATTCAACGAGATACAAATTATTACAATCGGAGATACTTCGAAAATCTCGATTTTTGCCTGACCCCCTCATTTATCGAAAATTCATTTTCTCAATTTCTCGAAAACTACTTGTCGCAGGAAAAAAACAAATACAGTTCTGAACTCGTAAATCAAACGCCCATTCAACGCGATACAAATTATCAATATCGGAGACAATTCAAAATTCAAGATTTTTCCTTGAGCTCACCTGAGGGAGACACTCATTTTCTCGAAACCTACTTATCGCAGTACAAGTCCAAATACAGATCTGAACTCGCAAAAAGAACATGAATTCAACGAGATACAAATTATTACAATCGGAGATACTTCGAAATTCTCGATTTATGCTTGACCCCTTCCTTTTTTCGAAAACTCATTTTCTCAATTTCTCGAAAACTACTTGTCGCAGGAAAAAAACAAATACAGTTCTGAACTCGTAAATTAGACGCCCATTCAACGCTATACAAATTGCCAATATCGGAAAATCAAGATTTTTGCTTGAGCTCACCTGAGGGAGACACTCATTTTCTCGAAATCTGCTTGTCGCAGCACAAATCCAAATACAGTTCTGAACTCGAAAAAAGAACACGAATTCAACGAGATACAAATTATTACAATCGGAGATACTTCGAAAATCTCGATTTTTGCTTGACCCCCTCATTTATCGAAAACTCATTTTCCCAATTTCTCGAAAACTACTTGTCGCAGGAAAGAAACAAATACAGTTCTGAACTCGTAAGTCAAACGGCCATTCAACAAAATACAAATTATCAATATCGGAGACATTTCGAAAATCAAGATTTTTGCTTGAGCTCACCTGAGGGAGACACTCATTTTCTCGAAACCTACTTATCGCAGTACAAGTCCAAATACAGTTCTGAACTCGGAAAAAGAACATGAATTCAACGAGATACAAATTATTACAATCGGAGATACTTCGAAATTCTCGATTTTTGCTTGACCCCTTCATTTATCGAAAATTCATTTTCTCAATTTCTCGAAAACTACTTGTCGCAGGAAAGAAACAAATACAGTTCTGAACTCGTAAATTAAACGCCCATTCAACACGATACAAATTGCCAATATCGGAGACAATTCGAAAAACAAGATTTTTGCTTGAGCTCACTTGAGGGAGACACCCATTTCCTCGAAATCTGCTTATCGCAGCACAAATCCAAATACAGTTCTGAACTCGGAAAAAGAACATGAATTCAACGAGATACAAATTATTACAATCGGAGATACTTCGAAAATCTCGATTTTTGCTTGACCCTCTCATTTATCGAAAACTCATTTTCTCAATTTCTTGAAAACTACTTGTCGCAGGAAAAAAACAAATACAGTTCTGAACTCGTAAGTCAAACGGCCATTCAACCCGATATAAATTATCAATATCGGAGACAATTCGAAAATCAAGATTTTTGCTTGAGCTCACCTGAGGGAGACACTCATTTTCTCGAAATCTACTTATGCAGCACAAGTCCAAATACAGTTCTGAACTCGCAAAGAGAACATGAATTCAACGAGATACAAATTATTACAATCGGAGATACTTCGAAATTCTCGATTTTTGCTTGACCCCTTCATTTATCGAAAACTCATTTTCTCAATTTCTCGAAAACTACTTGTCGCAGGAAAAAAACAAATACAGTTCTGAACTCGTAAATTAGACGCCCATTCAACGCGATACAAATTGCCAATATCGGAAAATCAAGATTTTTGCTTAAGCTCACCTGAGGGAGACACTCATTTTCTCGAACTCTGCTTATCGCAGCACAAATCCAAATACAGTTCTGAACTCGGAAAAATAACATGAATTCAACGAGATACAAATTATTACAATCGGAGATACTTCGAAAATCTCGATTTTTGCCTGACCCCCTCATTTATCGAAAATTCATTTTCTCAATTTCTCGAAAACTACTTGTCGCAGGAAAAAAACAGATACAGTTCTGAACTCGTAAATTAGACGCCCATTCAACGCGATACAAATTGCCAATATCGGAAAATCAAGATTTTTGCTTAAGCTCACCTGAGGGATACACTCATTTTCTCGAACTCTGCTTATCGCAGCACAAATCCAAATACAGTTCTGAACTCGGAAAAATAACATGAATTCAACGAGATACAAATTATTACAATCGGAGATACTTCGAAAATCTCGATTTTTGCCTGACCCCCTCATTTATCGAAAATTCATTTTCTCAATTTCTCGAAAACTACTTGTCGCAGGAAAAAAACAGATACAGTTCTGAACTCATAAATCAAACGCCCATTCAACGCGATACAAATTATCAATATCGGAGACAATTCGAAAATCAAGATTTTTGCTTGAGCTCACCTGAGGGAGACACTCATTTTCTCGAAATCTACTTATGCAGCACAAGTCCAAATACAGTTCGGAACTCGCAAAGAGAACATGAATTCAACGAGATACAAATTATTACAATCGGAGGTACTTCGAAAATCTCGATTTTTGCCTGATCCCCTCATTTATCGAAAATTCATTTTCTCAATTTCTCGAAAACTACTTGTCGCAGGAAAAAAACAAATACAGTTCTGAACTCGTAAATCAAACGCCCATTCAACGCGATACAAATTATCAATATCGGAGACAATTCAAAATTCAAGATTTTTGCTTGAGCTCACCTGAGGGAGACACTCATTTTCTTGAAAACTACTTATCGCAGTACAAGTCCAAATATAGTTCTGAACTCGCAAAAAGAACATGAATTCAACGAGATACAAATTATTACAATCGGAGATACTTCGAAATTCTCGATTTTTGCTTGACCCCTTCATTTATCGAAAACTCATTTTCTCAATTTCTCGAAAACTACTTGTCGCAGGAAAAAAACAAATACAGTTCTGAACTCGTAAATTAGACGCCCATTCAACGCGATACAAATTGCCAATATCGGAAAATCAAGATTTTTGCTTGAGCTCACCTGAGGGAGACACTCATTTTCTCGAACTCTGCTTATCGCAGCACAAATCCAAATACAGTTCTGAACTCGGAAAAATAACATGAATTCAACGAGATACAAATTATTACAATCGGAGATACTTCGAAAATCTCGATTTTTGCCTGACCCCCTCATTTATCGAAAATTCATTTTCTCAATTTCTCGAAAACTACTTGTCGCAGGAAAAAAACAAATACAGTTCTGAACTCGTAAATCAAACGGCCATTCAACGCGATACAAATTATCAATATCGGAGACAATTCAAAATTCAAGATTTTTGCTTGAGCTCACCTGAGGGAGACACTCATTTTCTCGAAACCTACTTATCGCAGTACAAGTCCAAATACAGTTCTGAACTCGCAAAAAGAACATGAATTCAACGAGATACAAATTATTACAATCGGAGATACTTCGAAATTCTCGATTTTTGCTTGACCCCCTCATTTATCGAAAACTCATTTTCTCAATTTCTCGAAAACTACTTGTCGCAGGAAAGAAACAAATACAGTTCTGAACTCGTAAATTAAACGCCCATTCAACGCGATACAAATTGCCAATATCGGAGACAGTTCGAAAATCAAGATTTTTGCTTGAGCTCACCTGAGGGAGACACTCATTTTCTCGAAATCTGCTTGTCGCAGCACAAATCCAAATACAGTTCTGAACTCGGAAAAAGAACATGAATTCAACGAGATACAAATTATTACAATCGGAGATACTTCGAAATTCTCGATTTTTGCTTGACCCCCTCATTTATCGAAAACTCATTTTCCCAATTTCTCGAAAACTACTTGTCGCAGGAAAGAAACAAATACAGTTCTGAACTCGTAAATTAAACGCCCATTCAACACGATACAAATTGCCAATATCGGAGACAATTCGAAAATCAAGATTTTTGCTTGAGCTCAGCTGAGGGAGACACTCATTTTCTCGAAATCTGCTTGTCGCAGCACAAATCCAAATACAGTTCTGAACTCGGAAAAAGAACATGAATTCAACGAGATACAAATTATTACAATCGGAGATACATCGAAAATCTCGATTTTTGCTTGACCCCCTCATTTATCGAAAATTCATTTTCTCAATTTCTCGAAAACTACTTGTCGCAGGAAAAAAACAGATACAGTTCTGAACTCGTAAATCAAACGCCCATTCAACGCGATACAAATTATCAATATCGGAGACAATTCGAAAATCAAGATTTTTGCTTGAGCTCACCTGAGGGAGACACTCATTTTCTCGAAATCTACTTATGCAGCACAAGTCCAAATACAGTTCTGAACTCGCAGAGAGAACATGAATTCAACGAGATACAAATTATTACAATCGGAGATACTTCGAAAATCCCGATTTTTGCCTGACCCCCTCATTTATCGAAAACTCATTTTCTCAATTACAATTACAACAAATACAGTTCTGAACTCGTAAATCAGACGCGCATCCAACGCGATACAAATTATCAATATAGGAGACAATTCAAAATTCAAGATTTTTGCTTGAGCTCACCTGAGGGAGACACTCATTTTCTCGAAACCTACTTATCGCAGTACAAGCCCAAATACAGTTCTGAACTCGCAAAAAGAACATGAATTCAACGAGATACAAATTATTACAATCGGAGATACTTCGAAATTCTCGATTTTTGCTTGACCCCCTCATTTATCGAAAATTCATTTTCTCAATTTCTCGAAAACTACTTGTCGCAGGAAAAAAACAAATACAGTTCTGAACTCGTAAATTAGACGCCCATTCAACGCGATACAAATTGCCAATATCGGAAAATCAAGATTTGTGCTTGAGCTCACCTGAGGGAGACACTCATTTTCTCGAAATCTGCTTATCTGAACTCGGAAAAAGAACATGAATTCAACGAGATACAAATTATTACAATCGGAGATACTTCGAAAATCTCGATTTTTGCTTGACCCCCTCATTTATCGAAAACTCATTTTCTCAATTTCTTGAAAACTACTTGTCGCAGGAAAAAAACAAATACAGTTCTGAACTCGTAAGTCAAACGCCCATTCAACGCGATACAAATTATCAATATCGGAGACAATTCGAAAATCAAGATTTTTGCTTGAGCTCACCTGAGGGAGACACTCATTTTCTCGAAATCTACTTATGCAGCACAAGTCCAAATACAGTTCTGAACTCGAAAAGAGAACATGAATTCAACGAGATACAAATTATTACAATCGGAGATACTTCGAAAATCTCGATTTTTGCTTGACCCCCTCATTTATCGAAAATTCATTTTCTCAATTTCTCGAAAACTACTTGTCGCAGGAAAAAAACAAATACAGTTCTGAACTCGTAAATCAAACGCCCATTCAACGCGATACAAATTATCAATATCGGAGACAATTCAAAATTCAAGATTTTTGCTTGAGCTCACCTGAGGGAGACACCTACACTCTCGAAACCTACTTATCGCAGTACAAGTCCAAATACAGTTCTGAACTCGCAAAAAGAACATGAATTCAACGAGATACAAATTATTACAATCGGAGTACTTCGAAATTCTCGATTTTTGCTTGACCCCCTCATTTATCGAAAACTCATTTTCTCAATTTCTCGAAAACTACTTGTCGCAGGAAAAAAACAAATACAGTTCTGAACTCGTAAATTAAACGCCCATTCAACGCGATACAAATTGCCAATATCGGAGACAGTTCGAAAATCAAGATTTTTGCTTGAGCTCACCTGAGGGAGACACTCATTTTCTCGAAACCTACTTATCGCAGTACAAGTCCAAATACAGTTCTGAACTCGCAAAAAGAACATGAATTCAACGAGATACAAATCATTACAATCGGAGATACTTCGAAATTCTCGATTTTTGCTTGACCCCCTCATTTATCGAAAACTCATTTTCCCAATTTCTCGAAAACTACTTGTCGCAGGAAAGAAACAAATACAGTTCTGAACTCGTAAATTAAACGCCCATTCAACACGATACAAATTGCCAATATCGGAGACAATTCGAAAATCAAGATTTTTGCTTGAGCTCACCTGAGGGAGACACCCATTTTCTCGAAATCTGCTTATCGCAGCACAAATCCAAATACAGTTCTGAACTCGGAAAAAGAACATGAATTCAACGAGATACAAATTATTACAATCGGAGATACTTCGAAAATCTCGATTTTTGCTTGACCCCCTCATTTATCGAAAACTCATTTTCTCAATTTCTTGAAAACTACTTGTCGCAGGAAAAAAACAAATACGGCTCTGAACTCGTAAGTCAAACGGCCATTCAACCCGATACAAATTATCAATATCGGAGACAATTCGAAAATCAAGATTTTTGCTTGAGCTCACCTGAGGAGACACTCATTTTCTCGAAATCTACTTATGCAGCACAAGTCCAAATACAGTTCTGAACTCGCAAAGAGAATATGAATTCAACGAGATACAAATTATTACAATCGGAGATACTTCGAAAATCTCGATTTTTGCCTGACCCCCTCATTTATCGAAAATTCATTTTCTCAATTTCTCGAAAACTACTTGTCGCAGGAAAAGAACAAATACAGTTCTGAACTCGTAAATTAGACGCCCATTCAACGCGATACAAATTGCCAATATCGGAAAATCAAGATTTTTGCTTGAGCTCACCTGAGGGAGACACTCATTTTCTCGAACTCTGCTTATCGCAGAACAAATCCAAATACAGTACTCGGAAAAATAACATGAATTCAACGAGATACAAATTATTACAATCGGAGATACTTCGAAATTCTCGATTTTTGCTTGACCCCTTCATTTATCGAAAATTCATTTTCTCAATTTCTCGAAAACTACTTGTCGCAGGAAAAAAACAAATACAGTTCTGAACTCGTAAATTAGACGCCCATTCAACGCGATACAAATTGCCATATCGGAAAATCAAGATTTTTGCTTGAGCTCACCTGAGTGAGACACTCATTTTCTCGAACTCTGCTTATCGCAGCACAAATCCAAATACAGTTCTGAACTCGGAAAAATAACACGAATTCAACGAGATACAAATTATTACAATCGGAGATACTTCGAAAATCTCGATTTTTGCCTGACCCCCTCATTTATCGAAAATTTATTTTCTCAATTTCTCGAAAACTACTTGTCGCAGGAAAAAAAGCAAATACAGTTCTGAACTCGTAAATCAAACGCCCATTCAACGCGATACAAATTATCAATATCGGAAAATCAAGATTTTTGCTTGAGCTCACCCGAGGGAGACACTCATTTTCTCGAACTCTGCTCATCGCAGCACAAATCCAAATACAGTTCTGAACTCGGAAAAATAACATGAATTCAACGAGATACAAATTATTACAATCGGTGATACTTAGAAATTCTCGATTTTTGCTTGACCCCTTCATTTATCGAAAATTCATTTTCTCAATTTCTCGAAAACTACTTGTCGCAGGAAAAAAACAAATACAGTTCTGAACTCGTAAATTAGACGCCCATTCAACGCGATACAAATTGCCATATCGGAAAATCAAGATTTTTGCTTGAGCTCACCTGAGGGAGACACTCATTTTCTCGAACTCTGCTTATCGCAGCACAAATCCAAATACAGTTCTGAACTCGGAAAAATAACACGAATTCAACGAGATACAAATTATTACAATCGGAGATACTTCGAAAATCTCGATTTTTGCCTGACCCCCTCATTTATCGAAAATTCATTTTCTCAATTTCTCGAAAACTACTTGTCGCAGGAAAAAAACAAATACAGTTCTGAACTCGTAAATCAAACGCCCATTCAACGCGATACAAATTATCAATATCGGAGACAATTCAAAATTCAAGATTTTTCCTTGAGCTCACCTGAGGGAGACACTCATTTTCTCGAAACCTACTTATCGCAGTACAAGTCCAAATACAGTTCTGAACTCGCAAAAAGAACATGAATTCAACGAGATACAAATTATTACAATCGGAGATACTTCGAAATTCTCGATTTTTGCTTGACCCCTTCCTTTTTTCGAAAACTCATTTTCTCAATTTCTCGAAAACTACTTGTCGCAGGAAAAAAACAAATACAGTTCTGAACTCGTAAATTAGACGCCCATTCAACGCTATACAAATTGCCAATATCGGAAAATCAAGATTTTTGCTTGAGCTCACCTGAGGGAGACACTCATTTTCTCGAAATCTGCTTGTCGCAGCACAAATCCAAATACAGTTCTGAACTCGAAAAAAGAACACGAATTCAACGAGATACAAATTATTACAATCGGAGATACTTCGAAAATCTCGATTTTTGCTTGACCCCCTCATTTATCGAAAACTCATTTTCCCAATTTCTCGAAAACTACTTGTCGCAGGAAAGAAACAAATACAGTTCTGAACTCGTAAGTCAAACGGCCATTCAACCCAATACAAATTATCAATATCGGAGACATTTCGAAAATCAAGATTTTTGCTTGAGCTCACCTGAGGGAGACACTCATTTTCTCGAAACCTACTTATCGCAGTACAAGTCCAAATACAGTTCTGAACTCGGAAAAAGAACATGAATTCAACGAGATACAAATTATTACAATCGGAGATACTTCGAAATTCTCGATTTTTGCTTGACCCCTTCATTTATCGAAAATTCATTTTCTCAATTTCTCGAAACTACTTGTCGCAGGAAAGAAACAAATACAGTTCTGAACTCGTAAATTAAACGCCCATTCAACACGATACAAATTGCCAATATCGGAGACAATTCGAAAATCAAGATTTTTGCTTGAGCTCACCTGAGGGAGACACTCATTTTCTCGAAATGTACTTATGCAGCACAAGTCCAAATACAGTTCTGAACTCGCAAAGAGAACATGAATTCAACGAGATACAAATTATTACAATCGGAGATACTTCGAAATTCTCGATTTTTGCTTGACCCCTTCATTTATCGAAAACTCATTTTCTCAATTTCTCGAAAACTACTTGTCGCAGGAAAAAAAACAAATACAGTTCTGAACTCGTAAATTAGACGCCCATTCAACGCGATACAAATTGCCAATATCGGAAAATCAAGATTTTTGCTTAAGCTCACCTGAGGGAGACACTCATTTTCTCGAACTCTGCTTATCGCAGCACAAATCCAAATACAGTTCTGAACTCGGAAAATAACATGAATTCAACGAGATACAAATTATTACAATCGGAGATACTTCGAAAATCTCGATTTTTGCCTGACCCCCTCATTTATCGAAAATTCATTTTCTCAATTTCTCGAAAACTACTTGTCGCAGGAAAAAAACAGATACAGTTCTGAACTCGTAAATTAGACGCCCATTCAACGCGATACAAATTGCCAATATCGGAAAATCAAGATTTTAGCTTAAGCTCACCTGAGGGAGACACTCATTTTCTCGAACTCTGCTTATCGCAGCACAAATCCAAATACAGTCCTGAACTCGGAAAAATAACATGAATTCAACGAGATACAAATTATTACAATCGGAGATACTTCGAAAATCTCGATTTTTGCCTGACCCCCTCATTTATCGAAAATTCATTTTCTCAATTTCTCGAAAACTACTTGTCGCAGGAAAAAAACAGATACAGTTCTGAACTCATAAATCAAACGCCCATTCAACGCGATGCAAATTATCAATATCGGAGACAATTCAAAATTCAAGATTTTTGCTTGAGCTCACCTGAGGGAGACACTCATTTTCTCGAAATCTACTTATGCAGCACAAGTCCAAATACAGTTCTGAACTCGCAAAGAGAACATGAATTCAACGAGATACAAATTATTACAATCGGAGGTACTTCGAAAATCTCGATTTTTGCCTGATCCCTCATTTATCGAAAATTCATTTTCTCAATTCTCGAAAACTACTTGTCGCAGGAAAAAAACAAATACAGTTCTGAACTCGTAAATCAAACGCCCATTCAACGCGATACAAATTATCAATATCGGAGACAATTCAAAATTCAAGACTTTTGCTTGAGCTCACCTGAGGAGACACTCATTTTCTTGAAAACTACTTATCGCAGTACAAGTCCAAATATAGTTCTGAACTCGCAAAAAGAACATGAATTCAACGAGATACAAATTATTACAATCGGAGATACTTCGAAATTCTCGATTTTTGCTTGACCCCTCATTTATCGAAAATTCATTTTCTCAATTTCTCGAAAACTACTTGTCGCAGGAAAAAAACAAATACAGTTCTGAACTCGTAAATTAGACGCCCATTCAACGCGATACAAATTGCCAATATCGGAAAATCAAGATTTTTGCTTGAGCTCACCTGAGGGAGACACTCATTTTCTCGAACTCTGCTTATCGCAGCACAAATCCAAATACAGTTCTGAACTCGGAAAAATAACATGAATTCAACGAGATACAAATTATTACAATCGGAGATACTTCGAAAATCTCGATTTTTGCCTGACCCCCTCATTTATCGAAAATTCATTTTCTCAATTTCTCGAAAACTACTTGTCGCAGGAAAAAAACAAATACAGTTCTGAACTCGTAAATCAAACGGCCATTCAACGCGATACAAATTATCAATATCGGAGACAATTCAAAATTCAAGATTTTGCTTGAGCTCACCTGAGGGAGACACTCATTTTCTCGAAACCTACTTATCGCAGTACAAGTCCAAATACAGTTCTGAACTCGCAAAAAGAACATGAATTCAACGAGATACAAATTATTACAATCGGAGATACTTCGAAATTCTCGATTTTGCTTGACCCCCTCATTATCGAAAACTCATTTTCTCAATTTCTCGAAAACTACTTGTCGGAGGAAAGAAACAAATACAGTTCTGAACTCGTAAATTAAACGCCCATTCAACGCGATACAAATTGCCAATATCGGAGACAGTTCGAAAATCAAGATTTTTGCTTGAGCTCACCTGAGGGAGACACTCATTTTCTCGAAATCTGCTTGTCGCAGCACAAAATCCAAATACAGTTCTGAACTCGGAAAAAGAACATGAATTCAACGAGATACAAATTATTACAATCGGAGATACTTCGAAATTCTCGATTTTTGCTTGACCCCCTCATTTATCGAAAACTCATTTTCCCAATTTCTCGAAACTACTTGTCGCAGGAAAGAAACAAATACAGTTCTGAACTCGTAAATTAAACGCCCATTCAACACGATACAAATTGCCAATATCGGAGACAATTCGAAAATCAAGATTTTGCTTGAGCTCAGCTGAGGGAGACACCCATTTTCTCGAAATCTGCTTATCGCAGCACAAATCCAAATACAGTTCTGAACTCGGAAAAAGAACATGAATTCAACGAGATACAAATTATTACAATCGGAGATACATCGAAAATCTCGATTTTTGCTTGACCCCCTCATTTATCGAAAATTCATTTTCTCAATTTTCTCGAAAACTACTTGTCGCAGGAAAAAAAACAGATACAGTTCTGAACTCGTAAATCAAACGCCCATTCAACGCGATACAAATTATCAATATCGGAGACAATTCGAAAATCAAGATTTTTGCTTGAGCTCACCTGAGGGAGACACTCATTTTCTCGAAATCTACTTATGCAGCACAAGTCCAAATACAGTTCTGAACTCGCAGAGAGAACATGAATTCAACGAGATACAAATTATTACAATCGGAGATACTTCGAAAATCCGATTTTTGCCTGACCCCCTCATTTATCGAAAACTCATTTCTCAATTACAATTACAACAAATACAGTTCTGAACTCGTAAATCAGACGCGCATCCAAGCGATACAAATTATCAATATAGGAGACAATTCAAAATTCAAGATTTTTGCTTGAGCTCACCTGAGGGAGACACTCATTTTCTCGAAACCTACTTATCGCAGTACAAGCCCAAATACAGTTCTGAACTCGCAAAAAGAACATGAATTCAACGAGATACAAATTATTACAATCGGAGATACTTCGAAATTCTCGATTTTTGCTTGACCCCTTCATTTATCGAAAACTCATTTTCTCAATTTCTCGAAAACTACTTGTCGCAGGAAAAAAACAAATACAGTTCTGAACTCGTAAATTAGACGCCCATTCAACGCGATACAATTGCCAATATCGGAAAATTAAGATTTTTGCTTGAGCTCACCTGAGGGAGACACTCATTTTCTCGAACTCTGCTTATCGCAGCACAAATCCAAATACAGTTCTGAACTGAAATCGGAGACAGTTCGAAAATCAAGATTTTTGCTTGAGCTCACCTGAGGGAGACCACTCATTTTCTCGAAATCTGCTTGTCGCAGCACAAATCCAAATACAGTTCTGAACTCGAAAAAAGAACATGAATTCAACGAGATACAAATTATTACAATCGGAGATACTTCGAAAATCTCGATTTTTGCTTGACCCCCTCATTTATCAAAAATTCATTTTCTCAATTTCTTGAAAACTGCTTGTCGCAGGAAAAAAACAAATACAGTTCTGAACTCGTAAGTCAAACGGCCATTCAACCCAATACAAATTATCAATATCAGAGACAATTCGAAAATCAAGATTTTTGCTTGAGCTCACCTGAGGGAGACACTCATTTTCTCGAAACCTACTTATCGCAGTACAAGTCCAAATACAGTTCTGAACTCGCAAAAAGAACATGAATTCAACGAGATACAAATTATTACAATCGGAGATACTTCGAAATTCTCGATTTTTGCTTGACCCCCTCATTTATCGAAAACTCATTTTCCCAATTTCTCGAAAACTACTTGTCGCAGGAAAGAAACAAATACAGTTCTGAACTCGTAAATTAAACGCCCATTCAACACGATACAAATTGCCAATATCGGAGACAATTCGAAAATCAAGATTTTTGCTTGAGCTCAGCTGAGGGAGACACTCATTTTCTCGAAATCTGCTTATCGCAGTACAAGTCCAAATACAGTTCTGAACTCGCAAAAAGAACATGAATTCAACGAGATACAAATTATTACAATCGGAGATACTTCGAAATTCTCGATTTTTGCTTGACCCCTTCATTTATCGAAAACTCATTTTCTCAATTTCTCGAAAACTACTTGTCGCAGGAAAAAAACAAATACAGTTCTGAACTCGTAAATTAGACGCCCATTCAACGCGATACAAATTGCCAATATCGGAAAATCAAGATTTTTGCTTGAGCTCACCTGAGGGAGACACTCATTTTCTCGAACTCTGCTTATCGTAGCACAAATCCAAATACAGTTCTGAACTGAAATCGGAGACAGTTCGAAAATCAAGATTTTTGCTTGAGCTCACCTGAGGGAGACACTCATTTTCTCGAAATCTGCCTGTCGCAGCACAAATCCAAATACAGTTCTGAACTCGAAAAAAGAACATGAATTCAACGAGATACAAATTATTACAATCGGAGATACTTCGAAAATCTCGATTTTTGCTTGACCCCCTCATTTATCGAAAACTCATTTTCCCAATTTCTCGAAAACTACTTGTCGCAGGAAAGAAACAAATACAGTTCTGAACTCGTAAATCAAACGCCCATTCAACCCAATACAAATTATCAATATCGGAGACAATTCGAAAATCAAGATTTTTGCTTGAGCTCACCTGAGGGAGACACTCATTTTCTCGAAACCTACTTATCGCAGTACAAGTCCAAATACAGTTCTGAACTCGCAAAAAGAACATGAATTCAACGAGATACAAATTATTACAATCGGAGATACTTCGAAAATCTCTATTTTTGCCTGACCCCCTCATTTATCGAAAATTCATTTTCTCAATTTCTCGAAAACTACTTGTCGCAGGAAAAAAACAGATACAGTTCTGAACTCGTAAATCAAACGCCCATTCAACGCGATACAAATTATCAATATCGGAGACAATTCGAAAATCAAGATTTTTGCTTGAGCTCACCTGAGGGAGACACTCATTTTCTCGAAACCTACTTATCGCAGTACAAGTCCAAATACAGTTCTGAACTCGCAAAAAGAACATGAATTCAACGAGATACAAATTATTACAATCGGAGATACTTCGAAAATCTCGATTTTTGCCTGACCCCCTCATTTATCGAAAACTCATTTTCTCAATTTCTCGAAAACTACTTGTCGGAGGAAAGAAACAAATACAGTTCTGAACTCGTAAATTAAACGCCCATTCAACGCGATACAAATTGCCAATATCGGAGACAGTTCGAAAATCAAGATTTTTGCTTGAGCTCACCTGAGGGAGACACTCATTTTCTCGAAATCTGCTTGTCGCAGCACAAATCCAAATACAGTTCTGAACTCGGAAAAAGAACATGAATTCAACGAGATACAAATTATTACAATCGGAGATACTTCGAAATTCTCGATTTTTGCTTGACCCCCTCATTTATCGAAAACTCATTTTCCCAATTTCTCGAAAACTACTTGTCGCAGGAAAGAAACAAATACAGTTCTGAACTCGTAAATTAAACGCCCATTCAACACGATACAAATTGCCAATATCGGAGACAATTCGAAAATCAAGATTTTTGCTTGAGCTCAGCTGAGGGAGACACCCATTTTCTCGAAATCTGCTTATCGCAGCACAAATCCAAATACAGTTCTGAACTCGGAAAAAGAACATGAATTCAACGAGATACAAATTATTACAATCGGAGATACATCGAAAATCTCGATTTTTGCTTGACCCCCTCATTTATCGAAAATTCATTTTCTCAATTTCTCGAAAACTACTTGTCGCAGGAAAAAAACAGATACAGTTCTGAACTCGTAAATCAAACGCCCATTCAACGCGATACAAATTATCAATATCGGAGACAATTCGAAAATCAAGATTTTTGCTTGAGCTCACCTGAGGGAGACACTCATTTTCTCGAAATCTACTTATGCAGCACAAGTCCAAATACAGTTCTGAACTCGCAGAGAGAACATGAATTCAACGAGATACAAATTATTACAATCGGAGATACTTCGAAAATCCCGATTTTTGCCTGACCCCCTCATTTATCGAAAACTCATTTTCTCAATTACAATTACAACAAATACAGTTCTGAACTCGTAAATCAGACGCGCATCCAATGCGATACAAATTATCAATATAGGAGACAATTCAAAATTCAAGATTTTTGCTTGAGCTCACCTGAGGGAGACACTCATTTTCTCGAAACCTACTTATCGCAGTACAAGCCCAAATACAGTTCTGAACTCGCAAAAAGAACATGAATTCAACGAGATACAAATTATTACAATCGGAGATACTTCGAAATTCTCGATTTTTGCTTGACCCCTTCATTTATCGAAAACTCATTTTCTCAATTTCTCGAAAACTACTTGTCGCAGGAAAAAAACAAATACAGTTCTGAACTCGTAAATTAGACGCCCATTCAACGCGATACAAATTGCCAATATCGGAAAATCAAGATTTTTGCTTGAGCTCACCTGAGGGAGACACTCATTTTCTCGAACTCTGCTTATCGTAGCACAAATCCAAATACAGTTCTGAACTGAAATCGGAGACAGTTCGAAAATCAAGATTTTTGCTTGAGCTCACCTGGGGGAGACACTCATTTTCTCGAAATCTGCCTGTCGCAGCACAAATCCAAATACAGTTCTGAACTCGAAAAAAGAACATGAATTCAACGAGATACAAATTATTACAATCGGAGATACTTCGAAAATCTCGATTTTTGCTTGACCCCCTCATTTATCGAAAACTCATTTTCCCAATTTCTCGAAAACTACTTGTCGCAGGAAAGAAACAAATACAGTTCTGAACTCGTAAATCAAACGCCCATTCAACCCAATACAAATTATCAATATCGGAGACAATTCGAAAATCAAGATTTTTGCTTGAGCTCACCTGAGGGAGACACTCATTTTCTCGAAACCTACTTATCGCAGTACAAGTCCAAATACAGTTCTGAACTCGCAAAAAGAACATGAATTCAACGAGATACAAATTATTACAATCGGAGATACTTCGAAAATCTCTATTTTTGCCTGACCCCCTCATTTATCGAAAATTCATTTTCTCAATTTCTCGAAAACTACTTGTCGCAGGAAAAAAACAGATACAGTTCTGAACTCGTAAATCAAACGCCCATTCAACGCGATACAAATTATCAATATCGGAGACAATTCGAAAATCAAGATTTTTGCTTGAGCTCACCTGAGGGAGACACTCATTTTCTCGAAACCTACTTATCGCAGTACAAGTCCAAATACAGTTCTGAACTCGCAAAAAGAACATGAATTCAACGAGATACAAATTATTACAATCGGAGATACTTCGAAAATCTCGATTTTTGCCTGACCCCCTCATTTATCGAAAATTCATTTTCTCAATTTCTCGAAAACCACTTGTCGCAGGAAAAAAACAAATACAGTTCTGAACTCGTAAATCAAACGCCCATTCAACGCGATACAAATTATCAATATCGGAGACAATTCGAAAATCAAGATTTTTGCTTGAGCTCACCTGAGGGAGACACTCATTTTCTCGAAACCTACTTATCGCAGTACAAGTCCAAATACAGTTCTGAACTCGCAAGAAGAACATGAATTCAACGAGATACAAATTATTACAATCGGAGATACTTCGAAAATCTCGATTTTTGCCCGACCCCCTCATTTATCGAAAATTCATTTTCCCAATTTCTCGAAAACTACTTGTCGCAGGAAAGAAACAAATACAGTTCTGAACTCGTAAGTCAAACGGCCATTCAACCCAATACAAATTATCAATATCGGAGACAATTCGAAAATCAAGATTTTTGCTTGAGCTCACCTGAGGGAGACACTCATTTTCTCGAAACCTACTTATCGCAGTACAAGTCCAAATACAGTTCTGAACTCGCAAAAAGAACATGAATTCAACGAGATACAAATTATTACAATCGGAGATACTTCGAAATTCTCGATTTTTGCTTGACCCCCTCATTTATCGAAAACTCATTTTCCCAATTTCTCGAAAACTACTTGTCGCAGGAAAGAAACAAATACAGTTCTGAACTCGTAAATTAAACGCGCATTCAACACGATACAAATTGCCAATATCGGAGACAATTCGAAAATCAAGATTTTTGCTTGAGCTCAGCTGAGGGAGACACTCATTTTCTCGAAATCTGCTTATCGCAGCACAAATCCAAATACAGTTCTGAACTCGGAAAAAGAACATGAATTCAACGAGATACAAATTATTACAATCGGAGATACTTCGAAAATCTCGATTTTTGCTTGACCCCCTCATTTATCGAAAATTCATTTTCTCAATTTCTCGAAAACTACTTGTCGCAGGAAAAAAACAAATACAGTTCTGAACTCGTAAGTCAAACTTCCATTCAACCCGATACAAATTATCAATATCGGAGACAATTCGAAAATCAAGATTTTTGCTTGAGCTCACCTGAGGGAGACACTCATTTTCTCGAAATCTACTTATGCAGCACAAGTCCAAATACAGTTCTGAACTCGTAAAGAGAACATGAATTCAACGAGATACAAATTATTACAATCGGAGATACTTCGAAAATCTCGATTTTTGCCTGACCCCCTCATTTATCGAAAATTCATTTTCTCAATTTCTCGAAAACTACTTGTCGCAGGAAAAAAACAAATACAGTTCTGAACTCGTAAATCAAACGCCCATTCAACGCGATACAAATTATCAATATCGGAGACAATTCCAAATTCAAGATTTTTGCTTGAGCTCACCTGAGGGAGACACTCATTTTCTCGAAACCTACTTATCGCAGTACAAGTCCAAATACAGTTCTGAACTTGCAAAGAGAACATGAATTCAACGAGATACAAATTATTACAATCGGAGATACTTCGAAAATCCCGATTTTTGCCTGACCCCCTCATTTATCGAAAATTCATTTTCTCAATTTCTCGAAAACTACTTGTCGCAGGAAAGAAACAAATACAGTTCTGAACTCGTAAATCAAACGCGCATCCAACGCGATACAAATTGCCAATATCGGAAAATCAAGATTTTTGCTTGAGCTCACCTGAGGGAGACACTCATTTTCTCGAACTCTGCTTATCGCAGCACAAATCCAAATACAGTTCTGAACTCGGAAAAATAACATGAATTCAACGAGATACAAATTATTACAATCGGAGATACTTCGAAAATCTCGATTTTTGCCTGACCCCCTCATTTATCGAAAATTCATTTTCTCAATTTCTCGAAAACTACTTGTCGCAGGAAAAAAACAAATACAGTTCTGAACTCGTAAATCAAACGCCCATTCAACGCGATACAAATTATCAATATCGGAGACAATTCCAAATTCAAGACTTTTGCTTGAGCTCACCTGAGGGAGACACTCATTTTCTCGAAACCTACTTATCGCAGTACAAGTCCAAATACAGTTCTGAACTCGCAAAGAGAACATGAATTCAACGAGATACAAATTATTACAATCGGAGATACTTCGAAAATCTCTATTTTTGGTTGACCCCCTCATTTATCGAAAACTCATTTTCTCAATTTCTTGAAAACTACTTGTCGCAGGAAAAAAACAAATACAGTTCTGAACTCGTAAGTCAAACGGCCATTCAACCCGATACAAATTATCAATATCGGAGACAATTCGAAAATCAAGATTTTTGCTTGAGCTCACCTGAGGGAGACACTCATTTTCTCGAAATCTACTTATGCAGCACAAGTCCAAATACAGTTCTGAACTCGCAAAGAGAACATGAATTCAACGAGATACAAATTATTACAATCGGAGATACTTCGAAAATCTCGATTTTTGCCTGACCCCCTCATTTATCGAAAATTCATTTTCTCAATTTCTCGAAAACTACTTGTCGCAGGAAAAAAACAGATACAGTTCTGAACTCGTAAATCAAACGCCCATTCAAAGCGATACAAATTATCAATATCGGAGACAATTCGAAAATCAAGATTTTTGCTTGAGCTCACCTGAGGGAGACACTCATTTTCTCGAAACCTACTTATCGCAGTACAAGTCCAAATACAGTTCTGAACTCGCAAAAAGAACATGAATTCAACGAGATACAAATTATTACAATCGGAGATACTTCGAAATTCTCGATTTTTGCTTGACCCCCTCATTTATCGAAAACTCATTTTCTCAATTTCTCGAAAACTACTTGTCGCAGGAAAAAAACAAATACAGTTCTGAACTCGTAAATTAGACGCCCATTCAACGCGATACAAATTGCCAATATCGGAAAATCAAGATTTTTGCTTGAGCTCACCTGAGGGAGACACTCATTTTCTCGAAACCTACTTATCGCAGTACAAGTCCAAATACAGTTCTGAACTCGCAAAAAGAACATGAATTCAACGAGATACAAATTATTACAATCGAAGATACTTCGAAATTCTCGATTTTTGCTTGACCCCCTCATTTATCGAAAACTCATTTTCCCAATTTCTCGAAAACTACTTGTCGCAGGAAAGAAACAAATACAGTTCTGAACTCGTAAATTAAACGCCCATTCAACGCGATACAAATTATCAATATCGGAGACAATTCGAAAATCAAGATTTTTGCTTGAGCTCACCTGAGGGAGACACTCATTTTCTCGAAACCTACTTATCGCAGTACAAGTCCAAATACAGTTCTGAACTCGCAAAAAGAACATGAATTCAACGAGATACAAATTATTACAATCGGAGATACTTCGAAATTCTCGATTTTTGCTTGACCCCTTCATTTATCGAAAACTCATTTTCTCAATTTCTCGAAAACTACTTGTCGCAGGAAAAAAACAAATACAGTTCTGAACTCGTAAATTAGACGCCCATTCAACGCTATACAAATTGCCAATATCGGAAAATCAAGATTTTTGCTTGAGCTCACCTGAGGGAGACACTCATTTTCTCGAACTCTGCTTATCGCAGCACAAATCCAAATACAGTTCTGAACTCGGAAAAATAACATGAATTCAACGAGATACAAACTATTACAATCGGAGATACTTCGAAAATCTCGATTTTTGCCTGACCCCCTCATTTATCGAAAATTCATTTTCTCAATTTCTCGAAAACTACTTGTCGCAGGAAAAAAACAAATACAGTTCTGAACTCGTAAGTCAAACTTCCATTCAACCCGATACAAATTATCAATATCGGAGACAATTCGAAAATCAAGATTTTTGCTTGAGCTCACCTGAGGGAGACACTCATTTTCTCGAAACCTACCTATCGCAGTACAAGTCCAAATACCATTCTGAACTCGCAAAAAGAACATGAATTCAACGAGATACAAATTATTACAATCGGAGATACTTCGAAATTCTCGATTTTTGCTTGACCCCCTCATTTATCGAAAACTCATTTTCCCAATTTCTCGAAAACTACTTGTCGCAGGAAAGAAACAAATACAGTCCTGAACTCGTAAATTAAACGCCCATTCAACGCGATACAAATTATCAATATCGGAGACAATTCGAAAATCAAGATTTTTGCTTGAGCTCACCTGAGGGAGACACTCATTTTCTCGAAATCTACTTATCGTAGCACAAGTCCAAATACAGTTCTGAACTCGGAAAAAGAACATGAATTCAACGAGATACAAATTATTACAATCGGAGATACTTCGAAAATCTCGATTTTTGCCTGACCCCCTCATTTATCGAAAACTCATTTTCTCAATTTCTCGAAAACTACTTGTCGCAGGAAAAAAACAATACAGTTCTGAACTCGTAAATCAAACGCCCATTCAACGCGAACAAATATCAATATCGAAGACAATTCAAAATTCAAGATTTTTGCTTGAGCTCACCTGAGGGAGACACTCATTTTCTCGAAACCTACTTATCGCAGTACAAGGTCCAAATACCATTCTGAACTCGCAAAAAGAACATGAATTCAACGAGATACAAATTATTACAATCGGAGATACTTCGAAATTCTCGATTTTTGCTTGACCCCCTCATTTATCGAAAACTCATTTTCCCAATTTCTCGAAAACTACTTGTCGCAGGAAAGAAACAAATACAGTTCTGAACTCGTAAATCAACGCCCATTCAACACGATACAAATTGCCAATATCGGAGGCAATTCGAAAATTAAGATTTTTGCTTGAGCTCACCTGAGGGAGGCACTCATTTTCTCGAATCTACTTATCGTAGCACAAGTCCAAATACAGTTCTGAACTCGGAAAAGAACATGAATTCAACGAGATACAAATTATTACAATCGGAGATACTTCGAAAATCTCGATTTTTGCCTGACCCCCTCATTTATCGAAAATTCATTTTCTCAATTTCTCGAAAACTACTAGTCGCAGGAAAAAAACAAATACAGTTCTGAACTCGTAAATCAAACGCCCATTCAACGCGATACAAATTATCAATATCGGAGACAATTCAAAATTCAAGATTTTTGCTTGAGCTCACCTGAGGGAGACACTCATTTTCTCGAAACCTACTTATCGCAGTACAAGTCCAAATACAGTTCTGAACTCGCAAAAAGAACATGAATTCAACGAGATACAAATTATTACAATCGGAGATACTTCGAATTCTCGATTTTTGCTTGACCCCCTCATTTATCGAAAACTCATTTTCCCAATTTCTCGAAAACTACTTGTCGCAGGAAAGAAACAAATACAGTTCTGAACTCGTAAATTAAACGCCCATTCAACACGATACAAATTGCCAATATCGGAGACAATTCGAAATCAAGATTTTTGCTTGAGCTCACCTGAGGGAGACACTCATTTTCTCGAACTCTGCTTATGCAGCACAAATCCAAATACAGTTCTGAATTCGGAAAATAACATGAATTCAACGAGATACAAATTATTACAATCGGAGATACTTCGAAAATCTCGATTTTTGCTTGACCCCCTCATTTATCGAAAACTCATTTTCTCAATTTCTTGAAAACTACTTGGTCGCAGGAAAAAAACAAATACAGTTTCTGAACTCGTAAATCAAACGCCCATTCAACGCGATACAAATTATCAATATCGAAGACAATTCAAAATTCAAGATTTTTGCTTTGAGCTCACCTGAGGGAGACACTCATTTTCTCGAAACCTACTTATCGCAGTACAAGTCCAAATACCATTCTGACTCGCAAAAAGAACATGAATTCAACGAGATACAAATTATTACAATCGGAGATACTTCGAAATTCTCGATTTTTGCTTGACCCCCTCATTTATCGAAAACTCATTTCCCAATTTCTCGAAAACTACTTGTCGCAGGAAAGAAACAAATACAGTTCTGAACTCGTAAATCAAACGCCCATTCAACACGATACAAATTGCCAATATCGGAGACAATTCGAAAATTAAGATTTTTGCTTGAGCTCACCTGAGGGAGGCACCCATTTTCTCGAAATCTGCTTATCGCAGCACAAATCCAAATACAGTTCTGAACTCGGAAAAAGAACATGAATTCAACGAGATACAAATTATTACAATCGGAGATACTTCGAAAATCTCGATTTTTGCTTGACCCCCTCATTTATCGAAAACTCATTTTCTCAATTTCTTGAAAACTACTTGTCGCAGAAAAAACAAATACAGTTCTGAACTCGTAAGTCAAACGGCCATTCAACCCGATACAAATTATCAATATCGGAGACAATTCGAAAATCAAGATTTTTGTTTGAGCTCACCTGAGGGAGACACTCATTTTCTCGAAATCTACTTATGCAGCACAAGTCCAAATACAGTTCTGAACTCGCAAAGAGAACATGAATTCAACGAGATACAAATTATTACAATCGGAGATACTTCGAAAATCTCTATTTTTGCCTGACCCCCTCATTTATCGAAAATTCATTTTCTCAATTTCTCGAAAACTACTTGTCGCAGGAAAAAACAGATACAGTTCTGAACTCGTAAATCAACGCCCATTCAACGCGATACAAATTATCAATATCGGAGACAATTCGAAAATCAAGATTTTTGCTTGAGCTCACCTGAGGGAGACACTCATTTTCTCGAAATCTACTTATCGTAGCACAAGTCCAAATACAGTTCTGAACTCGGAAAAAGAACATGAATTCAACGAGATACAAATTATTACAATCGGAGATACTTCGAAAATCTCGATTTTTGCCTGACCCCCTCATTTATCGAAAATTCATTTTCTCAATTCTCGAAAACTACTTGTCGCAGGAAAAAAACAAATACAGTTCTGAACTCGTAAATCAAACGCCCATTCAACGCGATACAAATTATCAATATCGGAGACAATTCAAAATTCAAGATTTTTGCTTGAGCTCACCTGAGGGAGACACTCATTTTCTCGAAACCTACTTATCGCAGTACAAGTCCAAATACAGTTCTGAACTCGCAAAAAGAACATGAATTCAACGAGATACAAATTATTACAATCGGAGATACTTCGAAATTCTCGATTTTTGCTTGACCCCCTCATTTATCGAAAACTCATTTTCCCAATTTCTCGAAAACTACTTGTCGCAGGAAAGAAACAAATACAGTTCTGAACTCGTAATTAAACGCCCATTCAACGCGATACAAATTATCAATATCGGAGACAATTCGAAAATCAAGATTTTTGCTTGAGCTCACCTGAGGGAGACACTCATTTTCTCGAACCTACTTATCGCAGTACAAGTCCAAATACAGTTCTGAACTCGCAAAAAGAACATGAATTCAACGAGATACAAATTATTACAATCGGAGATACTTCGAAATTCTCGATTTTTGCTTGACCCCTCATTTATCGAAAACTCATTTCTCAATTTCTCGAAAACTACTTGTCGCAGAAAAAAACAAATACAGTTCTGAACTCGTAATTAGACGCCCATTCAACGCTATACAAATTGCCATATCGGAAAATCAAGATTTTTGCTTGAGCTCACCTGAGGGAGACACTCATTTCTCGAACTCTGCTTATCGCAGCACAAATCCAAATACAGTTCTGAACTCGGAAAAATAACATGAATTCAACGAGATACAAACTATTACAATCGGAGATACTTCGAAAATCTCGATTTTGCCTGACCCCCTCATTTATCGAAAATTCATTTTCTCAATTTCTCGAAAACTACTTGTCGCAGGAAAAAAACAATACAGTTCTGAACTCGTAAGTCAAACTTCCATTCAACCCGATACAAATTATCAATATCGGAGACAATTCGAAAATCAAGATTTTTGCTTGAGCTCACCTGAGGGAGACACTCATTTTCTCGAAACCTACCTATCGCAGTACAAGTCCAAATACCATTCTGAACTCGCAAAAGAACATGAATTCAACGAGATACAAATTATTACAATCGGAGATACTTCGAAATCTCGATTTTTGCTTGACCCCCTCATTTATCGAAAACTCATTTTCCAATTTCTCGAAAACTACTTGTCGCAGGAAAGAAACAA